>QODF01000128.1:1132773-1172828 GCA_024372805.1 Oostethus manadensis
ATACACGTCACCTTGTCGTCGGGCGTAACGTCCCGCATACACGTCACCTTGTCGTCGGGCGTAACGTCCCGCTTTCACGTCACCTTGTCGTCGGACGTAACGTCCCGCTTTCACGTCACCTTGTCGTCGGACGTAACGTCCCGCTTTCACGTCACCTTGTCGTCGGGTGTAACGTTCCAGATACACATCACCTTGTCGTCGGACGTAACGTCCCGCTTTCACGTCACCTTGTCGTCGGGCGTAACGTTCCAGATACACGTCACCTTGTCATGGGGTGTTTGCTTCCATTCCGCGCGAGCGATGCGTAGACCGGGTGGTCCTCCCACTCCCACCCATTTTCTCCGCTTTACACAGCTATGTATTTTTACAAAATAAAAATGCCCGAGAGCTTCTCATTTTTCTAACATCTATTTTCATAGCGTATTCCAACCCAAACAAACTGAATGTGCTTGTTTTGCCAGAACATTAACAAAATGCTGGTGTCCACAGCTCCTCTTTTCTATTAAAACAACAACAAAAATACGGTCCACGTGCATTTTGTATTTGACACTTTTCTGTCACGTGTAGCCCACGCTCATGCATTGCAAACCAGGCTCGTGGGCGCCCTCTTGTGGTCGGGACTTCCCTGTCACAGAAGCAGTATTTGGAAAGCGTACTGAACTGGGAATACAGTATAACAACCACCTTTTAAATGTTTTCCTTCTCCCAGATCACTTTTGTCATGTATGCGCACTTCCTCGAGACACCCGTGATTGACAGCCAGACTGTCAGTCATCTTCAGCCACATACGCCATCAAAAAAATGCCAACAAAGTTCATAGTTGGGACTAATATTAACATATCTTCTTTTAAAACCACGCGTCATGAGCATACGTGGTCATGACCCCAAGATCTAGAGGAATGAGAGATCTAAGTTCAAGTAAAAGTTTAAAAGGTTTTTTGAAAATTATAATTGTCATTTTTATGAAAAAGAACTCCAAGGATCCAACAAACAGGGAAGTTAGGTGCTGATACAATACAAAAAACTTCAACTGCACTTTCATGCTTGTGGATGTGGTGGAAAAAAATTCTACAGGGTGTCCCAGCAGTAGCTGAAAAATATAGAAAAGGACCGTTTTTAAGGGTGTTGATTTTCAACAAAATTTTTTTTTCGATTTTCTTGAACTGCACTTTTATGCTCCGGAATGTGGTAGAAACCTTCCACATGCTTATTGGTGGTTCAGTCAGTACCCCAAAAATGCAGAAAAGAACAATTTTTAGAGATGTTGATTTTTGACGCAATTTTTTTTATTTTTATTTTCTTGAACTGCACTTTGGTGGAAACCAAATTCTTCCCCCCGGAAAAAAACGTCCATTTTTAAAGGTATACATTTCTGACAAAAATGGTAAAAGGTTAACTTTTCGCAATTTTTTCCCTCGATTTTCTTGAACAGCACTATTTTGTTTTGGGATGTGATGGAAACCTTCCACACGCTCATTGGCGGTCCAGTCAGTACCCCAAAAATCCAGAAAGAACAATTTTTAGAGGTGTTAATTTTTGACAAAAATGGTAAGAATGAGAAGTCAGTGGGTCTGAAAGACTTGACTAGACTGCAACGTGCTTATTAGTAAATACACTTTAGCACGGATTTACATTCATACACCAAATTACGCAATTTTTGGGGGGATTTTCTCAAACTGCACTTTTATGCTCCGAGATGTGTTGGAAACCTTCCACATGCTCATTGGTGGTCCCGTCAGTACCCCAAAAATGCAGAAAAGAACAATTTTTCGAGATGGTGATTTTTGACAAAAATGTAAAGCAAATGTTACGCAATTTTTTTTTTTTCAATTTCCTGAACTGCACTTTTATGCTCTAGGATGTGGTGGAAACTTTCACTATGCTCATCGGGGGTTCCGGCAGAGCCCCAAAATATAGAAAAGGACCATTTTTAAAGGTGTTCATTTTTGACAAAAGTCGTACACACCATTTTTTTTTCTTCAACTGCCCTTTTATGAGCCGGGATGTGGTGGAATTGTCAGAAATGGGACATAGAAGAACTGAATACATTTTGGGGGTGATTAGGATCACAGTCTGGATCCAGATATTTTTTAAAGGATAACATTGCGAGATATTCGGTATATAACCCCACAAAAAAGGTCAGAGCACTTGGGAAAAAATAGGGGACAAGTTTCTACAGAATATGAAATACCGATCCAAATGTTATAAAATAATGCCAATTTTGGTGTAAAACACAAGGGGGATGTTGACCTTGAGTGTTAAGTTGCTGTCTGATAAGTTTAGCATTCTTTGTAAGATGACACCTTGAGTCGGGCTGTTATATTGAGTAAAGAACTCCTGCGATTTCCAGTGAATTGACAAGCTAGTCATGAGTTTGTGTGATTGAATCCTGCCCAAGAAAGAGCTACACTTTCCTCACTGACTCGCGGTATTTAAACGATCAGCAGCAGTTCTGAAGTAAAGGAGATATAACGGGATTCGAACATAGCCACAAATTAGCAGCACCTCAGTATTGTAGGTTTCAGGGTTTGAGAATTGATGTTCCAGTGCTGCTATTAAGGTGGTGAAGGCAGGAAACAGTAGCCCGAGGCCCTGATGGTGGGCCAGGAGGGTCCCGAGCTGTATGCTGACGGTGTGTCACCGCTGGCAGGCTGAATGTCGACCACCTTATCAGGCCCCGCTGCGTTATCTCCGCACTCTTGGCCCTGCTCACGCTTTGGTGTGCCTGTGTCGGCATCGCGGTGCGACACAAGATCCCGTGTGGATACGGGGACCCCAGGATGGGGGAGGCATAAGTAACCATCTGCATATCGGGTGAAGAACACTGAGGATGCAGCGTCAGGACCACGTGATGGTATCTCCTTTTTCTCCTTTGACTGACAAATAGACCAAAAAAATCAGCGTGTCATGTCATCACACAGTCTGTGGTTTTTGATATCATCACCGCGTATGTTTCCTGAACATTCAATGTTAAATGTCTTTTTTTTACATTTGAATTTGCATAGCTGACAAAGGGTTATGAGTGACTAGCTGACCTGACAGAAGATATATGGGCCGCTGAGGTGCACTGGAAGGTCAGAGCCATTAACCCCCTCAGCAGGGAGGGCTAGGCTATTACGCTTGCAGTCCTGTCGGTCCTGCTCCAAATCTTTATTTTCAGCATCCTCAGTTGGCCGAAGTGAGGAACCTGAGGAGCTGCTGGGAGAGGAAGACTTTTTTTCAGTGATCTCTCAGATGGATTCATACATTGCGCTGTAAAGTTTGAGTGAGGATTGTGAGCACTTGAAACGGTCCAGTCTTAGTATGTTAGTATTAATATTACCTTGAAGACAAGCCGTCCAAATGCTGCACTTTGCAGATGCAAGTGCTCTCCACCAGGACTCCATTGGTGGCACACTGCATTGCACAAATATATTTATATTATATCATATTTGTGTTGTTATATTAGAAATGTAATCTAATCCAGTTTATGTTCTCACCTTGATTTCTGACAGAGCTTTGCTTTTGCCAGGAGAAGGAATCGAGCTCACCCAAACGGTCATTTTGCTACAGGAATAAAACATGAAATCATTTTAACCACAAAGTAAAGCAAAGTTATTAATATAGCATATCAACACCCATCACATTTTAGCAGCCCTTTTGCTGACAATACTATACAAAGTCAAATTGGATATACAGTACTCTAGAGTAGTCTGCGTACAGCTTGTTCAGCGGTAGAGGTTTCCTATCGACTGAAAATGATTCTACACACCGCCAACGTCTAAACAGCTGACGACACGGGAGCGCTGCATGAGTGCTGACTGTACTGCAGAGCTGTGGTTCAGTGAGGGAAACATGAGTTCCAAACGTGCAGCGTGACATTCTGAAGAAGAGTTGAACACTGCTTTTCTGTCTCTACAGCCTTATGCGTGCGTCTTATATGTAAAAAATATAGTAATACGTTTTACTTAAAGTGGGGGGGGTGGCAAAAACAAAAACAGATGCACTGTTGTAGTTATAGTTCAATGCCACGTTTTTATAGCTGAGAACTTTGTAAATAAAGTACCTGTGACACGGTGGAACAGTAGCGTAGAGAAGCCAGAAGACGGACACCACAATCAGACTGATGGTGGAATAGATGATGGCGGTGAGGGGCCAGGTGGCTGTCATTAAACAAAATCAACCTTGGGTATTGTCATCGTTCCGGAAAAAGTCGCTTTACGGTACCCGTGTGTGAGGTCCAAACAACTGGCTCGGTCCATTCCGAGGGGCTTCCTGCGTAAAGTGAACCCTCTCCAGGGATGACTAAAGACCTGACTTGGAGCTGATGGCGCTGGGATGGCCTCAACGAGGAACCCAGTATGGTCACTGACGTGGAACCCTCGGAGATGTTCAACAGGGTGGAAGAATCCTGCAAAAAACCCATACTTTTGTTTTGTAGATGAATATTGTAACAACGCTTCCTGCCAACGCATTTTATGCTCCAAAGGGAAACGCTGCAGGTTTATGCTGACTAAACTTCGGTTCTAAATTCAGTTTATGTATAAAACGTGTTTATGAGAACACGTTAACTTGATGCTGATGACCAATTTCAGGCTTTCTTACCTGATCCTGCCGGCTGTAATACCACACTTGGTAATACAGCCGTATCTTTGAGGCCGTGCTCGGTTCGGCCCATTCCACAACCCAGTTGTGGTCTTTCTCCCTCACCTTCACCTGCTGCGGCGGCCGGGGAAGAACTGCGTATAAAAAACGTGCAGACAATCTTTTCTAAATAAGCACATAAACGTGTGGCATCCCAAAATGACCTTCATTTTAAAGAGTCAAGGTTGCAGTTTTGTCATTTAACACTAGGGGGAGACCCAATCCTGGGTCTGTGCAGCCGCCCCAGCCCCCTTTTTTAATAAATGACCACTCAACTGTTTGCGTTGGCCTTGAAGGTTTTGGCGTTGCGTGTCGGCTGCAGCGCCAGCAGCAGATGCGCGGGGTTAGCGACGGCCAGCGAGCAGCTGTATCGCACCAGCGGCCCGCCAGCCTCCGAGGTAACCGTCGACTCCGCACAGCATCCCTCAGACCTGGAGGCAGGACCGGTGTGGTCACGCTCCGGTGTAGGTGACGCCGTCAGTAACGTGTTTGTCTTGACTCACGGTGCCGTGCGGTTGTGTTGACAGGCCAGCCGGTAGGTAACGAAGGGATCCAGCCCTCTGCTCACCTCCCAGCTACATGTCACCTTCTTCTCGCCATCCAGCACACAATGCAAGCTGGGAGGCTGCTCGCTGTCTGAGACCAGAGAGAGAACAGGAGAGCGCGAGATTACAGCAGCAGCAGCAACGTTTTTAGGGGCTCCGTGGCAAAAAATGTGCGGACGTCAGATAAGGAGCGGTTGAAATATACTGAATTTCTGAACAACATGAAAGGGCCTGACAAATTCCTCTAAAGATTCATCAACTTTGTAGTTTGTAAACAGTCACTGGGGCAAGTTGGGCACTTTCCATAACAAAAAGGACAGTCAGTCATTTTGCAGCAGGGTTGTAAAATCGTCGTTTACGCCGAGGTCATATGACATCAGTCAGCTGACATTAAACTCCCCTCCTGTTCGCTGTTACCTGGAGACCGGCTACTGAGCCCGCGGAGTCCAGCCGACACGCCATGGCTGAGATTGAGTGGGGGAAAAAAGTTATCCTCTCATTTTGTGTGGAAGTGGTAAGTTGTTGGCTTCTCTGCCCTTCTTCCCCACTCGGTTTCCTAAGTTTAGAGTAAGTCAATTGGAGAGGCTAACTAGTTCGCTATGTCCCTGCAGTGATACCGTAGCCTGCGCAGTGTGATGTAAACAAAAAATAATACAAGCGTAATAAACACATAGGGGTGTTACTTCATGTCTACAGGGCTCTGATAATGTTAAAACCAGTATTTAGAAATCCACAAATAGGTTTTATATACTGTAACTACAAAAGTATACATTATTAATATTGAATTCCTTTTTCACGGTTTGGAACCAATTAGTGCAAGACACGAGGGATGACTATATTCCGATTATGGATAAACGGTAAGATGCTTATATCGATAACAAAAGTTATTGCTTCCCTTGTAGCAACTACTTATGTACAAAACTAATCCTTGTTTGTTCTGCTTTGCTTTGCGTCCTGAACTCCTCCATAAAAATATTTTCGCATGTACAATGTACATAAATGCTCGATATAAAAGTAGTCAATATACAGCATATACTTCTTTACATAACTTTAGGACTTGGCCATTGTAAAAGTAGCCCGCAGGTGGCGAGCACACCCATTTTTTCAAAAAATTAAAAAAGTCATTATACGGTATGTAATAATAATTTGGGGTGCATGAAAAAGTGGAAAGGAAAACCTTCCCCTCTTTGACCACATGGTCATTTATGAACAATTATACACAGCAGCAACAGAACCAATGTTGTAATAGCCAAGAAAAAGACTGCTCAGCTGAACTATCAATAACAGTATGAGGAGTGTAACACACAGGTTTATACCAACATTTTGAAGTGCATGAAGAGGTAGATAAAGCTGCTGGATTCTGATCACTCATGCAGCTAAATGAAGAGTTAACAGAAACTACATCAGGATGTTGCCTACAGCCACAGCTGTTAATGACATGGTTGTTTGTCCTGATGATAATTAGACACACTAATGCTTATTTGCTTTTGTAGACCTGGTGATTATGGGAGACTCTGCAGGGAATTCATTAGAGGCATTTGATAGAGACCTTCTTTCATCCTCCATGTCACCACAGGGCTCCAGTGACTCCACTGGCCCACATTGGCCCGACACCTCACCCGGGCCTCCAACCTGTGCCAGGGAAGCAGCATCCTTGCCTCCAGTTTGACATCAGTGCGTGTGACATTCATGATCTGCAGGCAAACAGACAGACCTAAAACAAGCCGTCCAACATGAGAGCTGCATGGTGCGTGTCGCTTACAGTCCACGTATCTTCTCTCTCTGCTTTGTAGCTGAGTTGGTACATGAGGTTTTTGTTCAAGGAGGAAGGTGCAGGATAAGGACTGGCCCATTTCAGCAACACATGTCCGTCACCAGTGTCATGCGTGGACAGATCCACGGGTG
The DNA here is from genome assembly GCA_024372805.1 of Oostethus manadensis. Taxonomy (NCBI): domain Eukaryota; kingdom Metazoa; phylum Chordata; class Actinopteri; order Syngnathiformes; family Syngnathidae; genus Oostethus; species Oostethus manadensis. The sequence goes on from QODF01000128.1 coordinate 1,139,847, forward strand.
TGCGCGCTCTCACTGTACAACACATGACCACAACACCGGTACCTTCTTCCTGCTCATATTTCGTGGTTATTGCCAAGGAAACATCGCCAAGGTGACGTGAACTCACAGTGTCGGGAAAGCCTCAGAGGGACAGATGAACACAGCGAGCCGTCCTTGTAAAAGAAGGCCGTGTGTTCGATGCCGATGGAAAACGAACGAGTTTCATATCTGCACTGGACAGTTCTGTGGCCGGCTTCGTTTTGGACTTGGGTGCCGATCAACTCGCACCGCTGCCTGCAAGGACACGCATGCACTACACGGTGACTCATTCCTGCGCCACACTCCCCCTGACCATCGACCTGTCGGTACCTGCTATCCTCTGTCTGGAGCCAGAGCTGCAGCGGTGCGCGTATGTGCGGCCCTTCCCTCCATTTGCAGCGGACGTGAGATTCATAGTCGTTCTGACACTCTAATGACTGCATCAACACTGCATGGGCAACACAAGCACTACTGAAGTGCACTTCACAGTGTCATTTGGGGTTTCTACTCTTGTACTTTTGAATGAACCTACAAACTGAACACCGTAACTATAAAACATTCTTTTGTTTCTTCAAATAATAATAATACCGACATACTGTTATTAGAGAAAAGAAACCTGCTAGTTTTAGATAACTTAAATACTACTACAACTAATTGTTATTGGTATTTCCGCATTGTATTATTAATTACATATATTAATCTTTATTATTCCTATTCTAAACCCATAATAACTTTGAAACACACACCTTCTTGCCAAGTATCAATTCTCTCTCTCAATATATATACACACACACCATATACATGTCACAATATATCAATAAAATCTTTTTCAAATTTATATCAAATTATTCCAAAATGTTTTAGAAATATAAATAAATAAAAATATTTCGGAATGTATATTAAAATATATAATATAAATTCCAAAATCTCCTCCCCTGAACCTTATCGGGGTGGAGGAGTTTGCGTGTCCCAATGATCCCAGGAGCTAAGTTGTCGGGGGCTGTCATGCCCCTGGTAGGGTCATCCATGACAAACAGGTCCTAGGGGAGGGACCAGACAGAGAGTGGCTCAAAAGACCCTGAGGATGATTAAAAACATTAGACTTCGTTTTAACTCGCCCGGTTGCGGGTCACTCGGGTCCCCCTCTGGAGCCAGGCCTGGAGGTGGGGCACAATGGCGAGCGTCTGATGGCCGGACCTGCACCCATGAGGCCCGGTCGGGCACAGCCCAAAAAGGTAACATGCTTGTGCACCAAACAGCAGTTCAGAATACCCGGCCTTTTTGGAGTCCTTAGAGGAAGTACTAGAGAGTGCTCCCTCGGGGGATTCCCTTGTTCTACTGGGAGACTTCAACGCTCATGCTGGCTGCGACAGTGAGACCTGGAGAGGTGTGATTGGGAGTAACGGCACCCCGATCTTAACCCGAGCGGTGTTTTGTTATTGGACTTTTGGGCTCGTCACGGATTGTCTATAACGAACACCATGTTCAAGCATAAGGGTGTCCACATGTGCACTTGGCATCAAGACACCCTGGGCCGCAGTTCGAGGATTGACTTTGTGGTTGTGTCGTTGGACTTGCGGCCACATGTTTTGGACACTCGGGTGAAGAGAGGGGCAGAGCTGTCAACCGATCACCCCCTAGTGTGTTCCAATGGTGGGGGAGGATGCCGGTCAGACCTGGCAGACCCAAACGTATTGTGAGGGTCTGCTAGGAATGCCTGGCAGAGTCCCCTGTCAAAAGGAGTTTCAACTCCCACCTGTGGGAGAGCTTTGACAAAGTTCCGAAGGAGGCAGCAGACATTGAATCCAAGTGGGCCAATGTTTTGTGCCTCCATTGCCGATGCGGCTGATCGGAGCTGTGGCCGTAAAGTGGTCCGTGCCTGTCGTGGTGGTAATCCCAGAACCCGTTGGTGGACACCAGGGGTGAGGGATGCCGTCAAGCTGAAGAAAGAGTCCTATCAGGCTGTTTTGGCCCATGGGACTCTAGAGGCAGTTGGCAGGTACCGGCAGGCCAAGCGGTCTGCGGCTCTGGCAGTCACTGAGGCAAAAACTTAGACATTGGACAAGTTCGGAGAGGCCATGGAAAACGACTTCAGGATGGCTTCAAAGAGATTCTGGACCACCATCCGCCGTCTCAGGAGGGGGAAGCAGTGTACAGTCAACACCGTGTATGGTGGGGACGGTCTGCTGCTGACCTCGACTCAAGATGTTGTGGACCGGTGGAGGGAATACATTGAAGACCTCCTCAATCCCACCAACACATCTTCCAACATGGAGGCAGTCCCCGGCGACTCTGGGCGGGTTCCCCTATTTCTGGGGCTGAGGTTACCGAGGTGGTCAAAAAGCTCCTTGGTGGCAAGGCCCCAGGGGTGGATGAGATCCGCCCGGAGCTCCTTAAGGTTCTGGATGCTGTGGGCGTGGACAACGCCCACAGCATGGACAACGGGGTGGACAACGGGGTCGGTGCCCTTAGACTGGCAGACCGGGGTGGTGGTCCCGCTTTTTAAGAAGGGGGACCGGAGGGTGTGTACTAACTATCGTGGGATCACACTCTTCAGCCTTCCCGGTAAGGTCTATTCAAGGGTTCTGGAGAGGAGGATCTGCCCGATAGTCGAATCTTGGATTCAGGAGGAGCAGTGTGGTTTTTGTCCTTGTCGTGGAACTGTGGACCAGCTCTATACTCTCGGCAGGGTCCTTGATGGTGCATGGGAGTTTGCCCAACCAGTCCACTCAAAACAGTCCAGTGTTTTGTGGACTTGGAGAAGGCATTCGACCGTGTTGCTCGGGGAATACTGTGGGGAGTGCTTCGGGAATATGGGGTATCGGACCACCTAATCCAGGCGGTTCGTTCCCTGTATGACCGGTGTCAGAGTTTGGTTCGCATTGCCGGCAATAAGTCGGACCCGTTTCCAGTGAGGGTTGGACTCCGCCAGGGCTGCCCTTTGTCACCGATTCTGTTCACTACTTTCATGGACAGAATTTCTTGGAGCAGCCAGGGCGTTGAGGGGTTTTGGTTTGGTGGCCGCAGGATTTGGTCTCTGCTTTTTGCAGATGATGTGGTCCTGTTGGCTTTATTGAGCCGTGACCTTCAACTCTCACTGGACCGGTTCGCAGCTGAGTGTGAACCGGCTGGGATGAGAATCAGCACCTCCGGTCCGAGTCCATGGTTCTCGCCCGGAAAAGGATGGAGTGACATCTCCGGGTCGGGGGTGAGGTCCTGCCTCAAGTGGACCTCGGGGTCTTGTTCACAAGTGATGAAAGGATGGAACGTGAGACGGACAGGCGGATTGGTGCGGCGTCTGCAGTGATGCGGACTCTGCACCGTTCTGTCTTGGTGAAAAGAGAGCTGAGCCAAAAGACAAAGCTCTCGATTTACCGAACTACGTTCCTACCCTCACCTATGGTCATGAGCTTTGGGTAGTGACCGAAAGGACAAGATAGCGGATACAAGCAGACGAAATGAGTTTTCTCCGCAGGGTGGCTGGGCTCTCCCTTAGAGATAGGGTGAGAAGCACTGTCATCCGGGAGGGACTCCGCATTGAGAGGAGTCAGATGAGATGGCTCGGGCATCTGGTTAGGATGCCTCCCGAATGCCTTCCTGGGGAGGTGTTCAGGGCACGTCCAACCGGTAGGAGGCCTCGGGGAAGACCCAGGACACGCTGGAGAGACTATGTCTTTCAGCTGGCCTGGGAACGCCTCGGTATACACCGGGAAGAGCTGGAAGAAGTGGCCGGGGAGAGGGAAGTCTGGGCTTCTCTGCTTAGGTTGCTGCCCCTGCGACCCGACCTCGCATAAGCGGAAGAAGATGGATGGATGGAAATTCCAAAATGTTTTATTTATATATTGTAATATTTATAAAATAAATTCCATACATATTTTAAATATACACATTATTCAAAAAAAAATGTATTAATGCTTTTATTAAGACAACTGCTAGGAAACGTGTGTAATTGAAATGTACAGTATATAATGCTTTAATGCGTTATATTAAGGTGATTGTAATACATTTGACATTTTTAAAAGTTAATCAGCCTCATTTTATATTAAGATTAAGATAATATAAAATGTAAAAAAAATCAGTTTTAAATGTCATTTGTAATATTCAAATCATAATGTTGATTCTTGAGTGTAAAAAGTGCCATTTGCAGCCCATAGCTGCAATTTTTTAAATTGTTTCATTGTCACTTTTAAATAAGACATGTAGTGTAACTGGTAATATAACTGGTAATATAAGATTCGAAAGGTGTCAAAACATAAAAATATGTTCTAAAAAGGTGACTCTCCATCTGGTTTTCTCTACATCTCCTAGAAAGAGCACATTGCTTACCGTCGTGGGCGCTGCGGCTGTCATGAAGGGTACATCGGTCCGGATTAGACAGCAAAGCCAAAGGAGGGAGCATCCCCATAATCAGGATCCAGGAAAGAGGCATCATTCCTGGGGGAAGGCAGGACAGCACCCCTCTGGTTTTTTGGTTGGTTTCAACAAAGTGTGTGGTCGGACATCATGAGATAAGACGTCTGCTGACCAGAGGGAAGCCGGACCGAAAGCAACCAAGTTGATTTACGAGAAATAAAGAAGGAAAGAGTCATGAACACGTTAGCGGCACTTGATTCTCTTTCTCTTCCTCTGTACATTTTGGTTTTTTCACATTTGCTGGCAAATGTGTCATGTTCCTTTGGGAATGTGCCGACATTCAAATACTAGACGAAGACTGGCGAGGCGGATGCATGACATGCTTTTTAAGCACGCCCTGTATTAAAATGGCATGTTGCTCAATGACGTGCATCAGTACTGCGCTTACAGTAAATGCTTTATTAGAAAACAACATTACGTGTAGTAAATTCACTCTTTATGAAGATAATGTTTACTTACCTCACATTGCCAATCCCTCTTGGCAGTCTGCCTCTACATTGTCTTCTTTTTTAAGACCTTGAGGGTGTCTCTGTCCGTTTCCTCTTTTCTTGACTCCTCCTAACTGCTTAATCAGCTATTCTGCAATCATTCCGACTAGTTTTATGAACACAAAAACAGATAATCACGACAGTCCCGCATCAGTACACTCGGAAATGACACGTCGACACTCACCGGACACTTCATTAGGGACTCATTCACATGATTTTGCAAGATCCACCCGGGCAGAATCATGCCTCGTACATGCGTGATGCATGGATGCGTGTAGCTCCACTATGCTCTCGGTGTGGAGCTTGTGACAGCAGAATGCGTGCTTTCACTTTTAATGGCAAATATTCACATGGAGTAGGAAAGAATGTAATAAAACATGAGCGACATTACTGTGAAAATCCATAATTATGCCTAATTACTTACATTTCTATGTTTTTATTCAGTCTCCGCTCTGCCATCGTGACAAAGTCCTCCTATTCCAGTTCGGTACCTCACCACACTTGGTTTCTAGGGCTGTACACTTAGGACTTAGCTCTTGATTCTCCTGAACACGTAAAACCAAGGGGGAAGGGCTAAGACAAGGGTGAGGGGCGGAATCGGGATTCAGCCTAATTGTTAAACACCAGAAGACTTCAGGAGAATCGAAGCAGATTGCGGAAAAATGCATTGGATTTATCATTCATCAATCACACAAACATTGAACGAGCTGTATCTCCAACAGCAGCAGATGTATATTCATCCTGACAGGTGGTTTGTTTTTGTGAGCAATGTTAACCAAAGCTGGGCGACAATCAAAGAACGCGGAGAACATCCGCAATGAAGCTCTGTATATAAGAAGACAACTGGATTAAGCCCTTTTGGCCTTCTTTCTCTCCAACTCTGACTTCCGGCCAAGAAACAACGTTTTCAACTTCTCGTTCTGAGTCATGTTGACAAAAACATTTCCTCATTTCGTTTTGTGACTTGCGTTATACTGTCCAGCGACTATGCTTTTATTTCAGCGGCCATCTACGCGACTGCTGAAGGCACCCTCTGGCATTGCACATAATCTGCGGCATCTTACTGAATGTCACAGAAATAAAGATGATGAGACACTAGAAACACTAGAAGCCTTGGACCAAACTAGTGGCTTCTTTCTCTGAACACCTTCAAGAAGAAAAACAACTTCCTTCCTGAAACGATGGGGAACTCTCACCAATCAACCCAATGATCAAACCCATGCGTGCTCTGACTTCTTATTTGTGTTTTTACATTTTGCTATATTTGCAACTAGCCATTTTTAACATTCGTCTTGTTATCCTACTGGGATGGAGAACATATGAAACATCCACCCATCAATCCATTTTCCTCCGCTTATCCGGGTCTGGGTCGCGGGGGCAGCAGCTTCAGTAGGGAAGTCCAGACTTCCCGGTCCCCAGCGACCTCTTCCAGCTCCACCGGGAGGACACCGAGGCGTTCCCAGGCCAGCTGTGAGACATAGTCCCTCCAGCGTGTCCTAGGTCTTCCCGGGGGCCTTCTCCCGACTGGGCATGCCCGAAGCACCTCACCAGGGAGGCGCCCGGGAGGCATCCGGACTAGATGCTGAGCCACCTCAACTGGCTCCTCTCGATGTGAAGGAGCAGCAGCTCTACTCTAAACTCCTCCCGGATGGCCAAGCTCCTCACCCTATCTCTTAGGGTGAGTCCAGCCACCCTACGCAGGAAACTCATTAACGCCGCTTGTATCCACAATTTCGTTCTTTCGGTCATGACGACCGAAAGAACGAAACACTATATAGTAACTGTAGCTATATGAAACACGTATATAATGGTTTGATTAAAGTAAAAAGTAAAAAAAAAAAAAGAGCGCCAGACACTGTTGGGAGTCGGGATGCTACAACACTCGCCACGTTTCACGGTCGGAAATCGTAACAGTATGGTGATGTTTGAAATAGTAAACAATTAGCCTGCCTGTTGCTGGAAAACAATAACACTTTTGTATTGCAATGACAGCTGCTGAAAAGCACGGTTAGACTTAGAACCAGCTCACTGGTGTGCGTGAGGGAGGAAGAATGCAATTATTCCTGCAGGGGCCGTGGGGGAGACGTGTGCGGGACGAGAGTCAATTATTAAGAAAGGCATACTTACAATAGTGGGCCGCACGGTGGATGAATGGGTAGCATGTCGGCCTCCCAGTCAGGAGGTTCTCGGTTCGAATCTCCTTTGGGCATCTCTGTGTGGAGTTTGCATGTTCTCCCCGTGCGTGTGTGGGTTTTCTCCGGGTACTCCGCTTTCCTCCCACATTCCCAAAACATGCATTGGCCACTCTAAATTGTCCATTAGAGTGTGAATGTTTGTCTGTCTGCCCTGCGATTGACTGCCAACCAGTCCAGGGTGTACCCCGCCTCTCGCCCAAAGCCAGCTGGGATAGGCTCCAGCATCCCCGCGACCCTAATGAGGATAAGCGGTATAGAAAATGGATGGATGAAGGACTTACAGTAGTGGAGATAAAGTATGCCCAGAGCTGAAAAACAGCTGGGGGAGACACATCTTACTCTCTTGATCTCGTCTCACTCCTTTTCTTCCTAACACACACACACACACACACACACACATGAACAATAGGCACACTTGCATTATATTACAGGCCAATTTCACTTGAGAGCAAAAACATGGAATGGCAATAGTGTTGTGTCAGCAGCCGTCGAAAGGACATACAGACTCAAACAAAAGCTGTCCTTTCTCTCAAGTCACTGAGGCCCGTCGATATGTCGTGGGAATGATTTTTTTCTGGTTTTTACGGTCGTGCATGCACAGGTTCCTCTGAGAGGATTTAAAATCAACAGAATCATTACTCGCAAGGTCAGAACTGCGCCTATATGTGTTGAGGCCCATCAAACATCAAGTGTTTGCATTGCGCAATAGGGTATAGAATTAAATTGGCCATGCAAACCCAAAATCACTCCTAGAGCACAGTTTCATTTCATTTCCTTAGACATTCAAACATTTACCCTGGACAGTTATTGAGGTCTTTGAGAATACCTCTAAAATGTTAATTTTTAGAAATATATTTGCTCAAGTGAGTGTGAATGGTTGGAAATAGAAACATATTAGCCCTGCGATTGATCGGCGACCAGTCCACCGGCTACCCCGCCTCCCACCCAAAGTCAGCTGGGGTAGGCTCTAGCCTACCGCGACCCTAACAGGGATAAGTGGCATAGAAAATGATTGGATGGTCAATTTGATCTATAAGTCTATATTATTATTATTATTATTACAGTATAGTGAATTTGGCATTCCCCCAAATGGCTGCTTTTTTGTTTGTGTAGAACGAGGTAGAGGTGACCATGAAGAAGTAAAATCTCCACACACATGGAGGATGTATGAAATATCTAAATGTGCACTGGCCACAGTAAGTACGTATGTGGGGGGCACGTAGGAGTCCGCAACAGTGGTCACTCGTGTGCCCTCTGTGTGTTTTTTTTGCACACCGACTGGCTGTAAGAGCCCGTACGACCGGTTGGGACCTGGGCTTTAGTGAGGCATTCAGGGTCCACTTCAATTATGAAATATGATATTCCTGCTGATAAGATCCAACAAAAGATGGATTTTGAAATTTGACAGAGATGACTTAGAACTGTCTGAGTTAGCTAAACAGCATTTCGAAAAAATGCACTTCATAAATAACAGGTATTTGGGGAAAAAAAACCCAAATTTTGTTTACAATTTCATCATTATCTTCGTACTGGTGATATCAAATATCATAACTTAAAAGTCAGCAATCAACAGAGGAGTTACGACTTCAATTTGAAGCTAATTCTGATCGCTCAAGCTCACCCATCAAAGTGTAACCAGTGAGTGGAAAAAGGTGTTGTCTCATATCGAGGGTTGTTGCACTCCCTCGTTTATCGCAGTTAATTGGCTCCAGACTCGGCCGCTATAAGTGAATTTCCGCAAATTAGGATTCCTTCTCTATAAATGGATCTTTTGGTAGTTATGGCAAATAAAACCTGTTCAGGATCTTGTAAATGTTTTCTTAAAGATTATTAGATTCATCCAGACATAAAATAACACCTTTACACAGTTCCAACGCTTAGAAATAATAAGTCATTTGAGACTATTTACCTCGTAGGAGAGCAGAATAAGTGGTGGACAGGAAGCGACAGTGGTTGTTCAGAGTTGAGTTTTAGCTTGTTGAGGGGTTGTGGCCGCAACTAATGTTATTATTATTATTATTATCATGCCTGTTAATAATTTAAACATGCACAAAAAGCGGTTGTTGAAGTTTGGTGCTTCGGTGGTGGCCTCACTAAACAATTACTAGTGACCAAACCTTCACCAGTTGTGTTTTATCAGCTTATACTGTTTGTATTTGTCTGCATTTAGTCATTTCTGGGACTGAAAATGCTTCATTTGGCCGAAACCTTGAATTACAATGTACAATTACATAAAACGTACAATTTGCTTAAATGTGCATATTTATAATCGGCCGTAGGCAAGCACAAAACAGCAATCATTTATTCATTCGATAATGTTTGAAACCGTGAGTAAGGGGCACTGTTTGCAAGACTGCAATATTAAAAAACACATTCATAGATGAACAAAATACTAAATCCAATGTGCATGTGTCCTTTTGTGTGCTTTCATGTAAATGTTTTCTAAAAGCAAAAGGGAATTCTTATATTAGAAGTCAGCTCATGTCACTCGCACACAGAGTGAAAATAAAACACTTAGCTGGCATCCTTTGGGATTGTTTTTTTCTCAAGCTTTATGTCTCAAAGTTTATGAGACGCTCCAGGATTATTTGTTGACTTGCATTCACGCCGCCAATGCGACCTTGAGTTGTGCAAAAAGTCCACCCACACCTGGGGATGAATAAATCCACGCCTGCAGTTTGTGGCGCCAACTCATACTGTTGACAGGTTTTGTTTCCTTCTTCAGTGTGCAAGAGCACCAGCCGTGTGAAAGCACCGCTGGTGTCGACGCATGCAGAAGACGTGACCTGTAATCTGAGATCATTCAGAAATGTAACCTGCAGCTAGCTGGTTTTCACGGCTGCACATTTTCGGTGCATTCAGCGCGAAGAATCCGCTGTAAATGTCAAACCCTGCCGAGCAAACTGGACCGCACATGTGTGAAATAAGGAATGCACTTTTAGGTCACGTGCACACCAACTCAAAGATCCTGAAATGGAAAAGATGGATGAGTGGGTTTTTATAAAACAAGTGGCCCTCGGGTTACCGCGTTCATTTAAATCGTAGTTTAAGTGGCTTGAGAACAGCGCGGTGCATCGTGTCCCTTCTGCACGCAGGCCATATGGTGCGTTCACAGACAGGGGAGAATCCCAAAACTCCTAACATGTATGCTGCGAGACAGCCAGCAAACCAATCAAGAAAACTGCTTACGTGCCTTTGACGTACATATGGGTGGACTTCGGCAAAGACAGGCCCCCAGATTTCCAGAGGCCCCAAACGTCACATAAACACTGATTTCTTTAATTACTTCAATTTAAAGTACGTACTACCCTTTTAGTTTAACTCACGTGCTTAAAACTACACCGAAATGTATGCCACCCTCTTCTCAAGCAATGGACTCTTCCGGGTTACTGCGCGAATGCACATTGATTCCGGAAGACGAGAGCGAAACAAACTTGTTGGCGTAAAGTTACCAACTGGACAAAGAAGACAAAAAATCAAAACCACCCAAAGTGTGCACTGAGCTGGACGGCAAAGGACACGGAGGAGGCTGCTTCTTCCATCACGGACAACCAGCATCGTCTCCCGACAGAAGAGCTGTTTCCCAGGCAGATTACTATCACTGTCCTGCTCCATTGACAGACTGAGATCATTCCTCCCCCACGCCATGCAGCTTTATTATGACGTTTCTTGCAAAGCTGCTGCAAATGAGACTCTCTTGGAGAGGAAGTCTTCACAGTTACAGTAAATATTGACACAAGGACAGCAGCCACGCTACTTTGGGTGCAGCAGTTTTTGGATGAAGTGTTGAGGTTATTCACTTGTTAGGCAATAAAAAGCCCCCAGGAGGATGTAACTTAACTTCTCTTAACTGGGAAGGTTGCTAGTGCTTGGCTTGTATTTATTATTCCAACTTTAATTCTTGTATCTGGTGTTTTATTTCGTGCCCTTCATGTGTTCTGTGTACAGTGCGAGTCATTTGGGAGCTTATTTAGGTGTAAAGTCCGATTTACACCACAGCGTGGGAACGGAACTTGAAAATAATCTGAGGAAAACCTGAATCTTTTGAACATTTTCTCTCCAATTCAGCAGCTCTTCATTCCACGTTCTCCTCCCTTACACTGCATTATTTTTACACCACCTCCTGCAGTAATTGGATCCAAAAATTCCAGTAATTTTTTTTTTTTTTACTCTCGGGTTATTGCTGCCAATAAATTGCATCCTGGCTGTGTGATATTGGATTACACATAATTTAATGCACAGTGTTGTCTCCAGATGTCTGGGTAAAAACAAACCCATATTATGCATTTTTACCCTTTTTTTCTCTTTACCTTCGCCCTCCTCCTTCACTCCATCATCACACAATCCCTCCTATCCCAATCCACCTCTCCCTCCCTCTCATCCTTTATCTGGCTCTCCCTCTCGCTTTCTCCCCTTCATCTCACCTCCAGCCAGCCTGAGAAACCCTCCTCTTCCTCCTCCCCCTCTTGGATCGCACAGCATCCACTTTCTCTTGATACTACTCACTCTCTCTTACCATCTTCTCTTGTCTTGCAGTCTCTTCTTCTGCTCTCTCTCTCTCTCTTTCCGTCCTCCACTTGAGCAGCTTGCAGGCTCACCGCTGTCCATCCAACCGCTTGAGGACTCAGGACTAAGTCTGTCATTTGGAGGTAAGTGAGGCTGTTGATCATTTAGGAGGCGGACGAGCTTGAAAAAAAAAGGGAAAGTCAAGGAACAGCAGAAGGATGCCTTGTATGACATATGGATACAGAGTAGGCACTAGGAGTCCAATACAAGTGGAAAAAGGGAGCTGAAGAAGTGATAAAAAAGTGACATGTCACAACATAAAAACCTAATGGGTCAAAATATGATTGCATGCGTCTGAATGCATCGGGGCCATAATCCCATTCACAAACTGGAGATGAAAACAGGCGGTGGTGATTGGTTCTCTGAATGCTGTGAGTCACTGTGTGTGTGTAAAGGGGGAGAAAATCCCTTACATTCCTTTACAAGTGTCGGTGAATCTTCAGAGCGAACACTTGAATGGAAGGGGTTTTCCTCGTGCACTACACAAGCACTACACAGCCTGCAGTGTGCATTTCTGTCGCGTGCACAGGGAGAGTGACTGTCGTCTTGCTGCACATTTTATGCAACGCTGGTGCAGCCAAACGCTCTTTTAATGACACAAGCTTCTCACGATGTCACCAAAAGTCTTTCACTCAAATAGCATCAGGTAAAAGTGCACCACGCCATCTTCATCAGCCGTATTTTTCCTGTCCTTGAACAACTGCCTAGAAAAGCTCGCCAAAGCAGGTCTATTAGAACGTGACTTGCGTGTGTGCCGTTACTATTGTGATGACTCTGCATGGAGATCTCAAATTGTACAAAAACAAACATTTTGATGAGGGCTGATAGAGCCCAGGCCAGATAAATTAATTCTAGATAATGCTTAGGTAGTTGAGTGTCATTTCAACAAACCACAACCTTGATGAATGACATGTGAAATTATAGAGGACCCAGAACGAATACCTGAGGGACAACACCAGCATGTTTTATATTAGCATTTATTTAGCGTTTATTAATTGGTTCCGGACCAAACCGAGACAAGTGACTTTCCACAAAGTAGAACTTCTTATTTATAAATAGAATATTTTCATAGTTAGAGCATTGAAAACCTATTTATGGCCTTCAAAATATATTTTGTAACATCAAGAGAGCCCCCTGTTCATGAAGGTTCCAGAAGTTAATTTCTGCAAAGTAGAACCCTTTATTGATAAATTCAATATTTTCATAGTTAGAGCATTGAAAACTATGCACGGCCTTCTAAATATGTTTTTTTGACATCAATAGAGCCCACTATTCATGAAACAACACCTATACAGCCTTGTAAACCAATTAATTAGTGCTTGGTGTGGGTTATAGCCGCAACGGTAACCCGCCTTAGGAGGTCACGTTGCTGTTGTAAGATCATAATAAAATACAATAAAAACCTGATCAAGTGTGGCGTTTGTGTCACCAAACATTACAGTAATATTACTGACACCTAGTGACCAGTGTGGAATACTACATCTCATCACGTCTTTGAATGCATTTTTTTTTCCTTCAATTTTAGTTTATTTGACCATTTTTATGATTGAAAATGCATAACTCAGGCATAATTTGCATATTTTTTAAATTAATAATCGACCAACTTTAACCCCGAAAAGCATGAGTTATTAATAAAAATATTTTCGAGTGATGCTGCAAAATTGATATTGTTTTAAACGCAATTTATACTTCACATTTATAGGTCATTTAACAACGAAAGTCCGTGAGGGTGTAAAATTCAGAATTCAACCAAAATTTGTGAATTAAAGTCGTGCAAATTTAAAATCGTCTGTGATGACATTCATTGACATTAAAATTCATGACATTAAAATGAAAAATGGTGTAAGTTCTTTTTACACTCGTATGACAATTCAGAGCTTTTATGCTGGCAATTGACACTGGAATGGATCTTTTGTTTTAAAATACGAGCAAATTAGAGTCCCATCGGCATCCCAAAACAAACTACCTTTATAGTACAAAATTCACAGCACCCCATTAACAATCAGTAAACCTGGAATAATGCATGTTTTATCTCATTTGGTGATATCTTCCTTTCCTTTCGGCTTATCCCTTCAGGGGTCGCCACAGGAAATCAATTGCCTCCATCTAACCCAACTACCTTCATGTCCTCTTTCACTACATCCATAAACCTCCTCTTTTGCCTTCCTCTAGGCCTGCTTCCTGGGAGTTCAAAACTCAGCATCCTTCTACCAATATATTCAATGTCCGAACCATCTCAGTCTGGCCTCTCTGACCTTATCTCCCAAACCTCTAAAATGTGCTGTCCCTCTGATGCACTCATTCCTGATCCTGTCCATCGTGGTCACACCCATAAAAACCCTCAGCATCATCATCTCTGCCTCTTGTCTTTTCCTCAGTGGCACTGTGGACAAATCCTGATATACAAATGAATGTTAAAATCCACTTTAGCTGTTTTTGGTAGAAACTGACCCCTCCCTGTCCATCATCATCTCCCCCTTGCATGATCACTGCCTGTTAAACTCACACACCATCTATCTTCATAAACTTTTATCACCGCTTCCAGTTAGATTTCAGTCAGGTGTAATGGATGTTAACATGTCCTCACCTGATATCCTGGGAATTCTGTAATTTAACAAGCTCCATGGAGTGTGAAATGCCATGTGTGATATAATACTCCCTGGGGAGGAGGCCTCTCTGTGTGGCACGAAGAGGGATGGAGAGATGGAGGGCCGGGCGGGGAGAAGAGGTGTGGAATGCGGTGCCATGCAGGTCCTGCTGTACTTGTTACCGAGGTGTAGAGATGCGGTATCGGCTTGAAATATGACCTGTGCCAGTGGTGCAGGTGTTTATGTTCCTACTGTATTTATTTTGACTACATGTGCCCGGCCTGGTCCAATTAAAAGCTCTGACTGACAGCAGGGAGCTGTCAGGATGGGCCGCTGTGATTTGATCTAGAACCTGCAGATGGTCAGCTCTGTGTTTGCGCTTCACGTGACATTTTCCAGTCCTTGCCCCTCAACATGACCATGCGCTGACATGCCGGGGATGGATGCGGGATAGACCTTGACCTTGACACATGAGAGGTTTTCATTTGCGGTCTCTTTCACGCAGGGATCCGAGTCGCAACAGAAGATCCGGCGGTTTTAAAAAAGCTCCACGTTGTTGCAACAGCAGCACAGCATCCCACGATAAGCCGTGGGACGATGTCAGTAGGCGTGTCTGGTGTGATGATGTATAATACTCAGACGGCAACAGCTGCTTTCAACACAACAGGGCGAGAGATTTGGTATCACGAGCGCTTTGTCACACCCCTTCTCTGGCAATCCTGCGCTCTCTTTTACAGTACGTAGTCTCTGAAATAGCCTCCAAAAGCACAAAATGGCAGCATGACTTTGCCTCCTCCATTCAGTGTAAACAGCAATGCTTGGTTTTGATTGACACTGTCAGGGAAGTATTAATTGGACAATAGCTTTATAATTGTGATTGTGAATTGAGATGATTGTGAAATGTTCCATAAGGGCCGACTCTAACTGAAATGCACTCTACCTGAATCCATTTTTCCCATAAGAAATCATGTAAATCTAATGAATCGATAAAAGAATACAATTTGATTGCATTTAAATAACAACCAAAAGTGGTAAATTAACATTTAAGGTTACTTTCGTGTTGTCATCATTGCCAAAGATCAACAAGGACACCACATTCTTGTTTTGCCATGAGTTATTTCTTGAATTCAGTTTCTTACCTCAAGTCTCTGCTTTTTTTTGTAATCACGGCTGCTAAGATAAGTTGCCAGCATTTTGATATGAGAGGTGAGAAACACTGATGACTTCGAGAAATAACTCACGGCAAAACACGAAGATGGTGTCCATGCTGATCTCACTGAAACATGTTGGTTTTGATGACAATCACGTCTTCATTGAAGGTAAAAGAAAACCTCAAATGTCCATTTATCCCTTTCCTTGGTCATTTATGTCCATTTTGAATAGTATTATTCACGTAAAACAATAAAAATGTGATTTGTGTTTTTTAGACTAGTGGTGTAACTGTGTTAGTTAGCAAAGAACTACATAGACAAGCGACGGAAGTGACTTCCGGTTGCTGTTTCCATGTATTATCAAGCTAACAGGATGCTAACAAAGACATAACAGAACACGGAGAAAATGTACACAAACCAAGGCAAAATTTCGCCATTAATTTTTCGCTGTTAACCAAAGCGTACGTTAACCGTGGCGTACGTTAACCGAGGTTGTAGTGTATATAAAAATGGCAATGACACATGTAAATTGCGTAGATTGATACAAAACCAAGCACGCTATCCTTTTCATCTTGGGAATCAACAGGCATTTTCTGTGGGTTTTTAGTGGGATCAAATGCACCACCAAATGTGTGCGTACGTGTACAAGAGATTTGACAGGATGTTTGGAGTCAGTGAGTGGTCACACGGGCCTGAATGACTGACGCGGCTTTTGTTCACATCTTCACCGGCAGTTGTCTTCGTCGGGCTTGCGAGCTGACGCATAACCGCACGATACGTTTTCGCCCCGCCATTTCGCCTGAATAATTAAAACAATGTTCCCGACCGCGGAACAGAGGTCGCCCTGAGAGAATTTGCATTTGCGCTGATTTTGTCATGAAAAGCACAATTAACCCTGCGTCGGGGGCACTTGTTAAAAGGCGTTAATTAAAACGAGATAAGAGACCCAAGTGTTTTTTTTTTTTTTTGGTGATGTGACAGAAATTGAATTCGGCATTTGGCTCAGTCTTATAACTTACTGTATTTGGTCACAAAAACATAAAAGGTACAGTCAAATGGACGTAAAGGGATATGAATGACGATACAGTTTTACACTCAAACCGCCCCGATCCATTGATACTGTTCTCTGTGGAGTTGGATGGTGAGCATCCATTGCCAAGGTCATAGACAGATATTGTCTGACGCAGATGGCATGCGGAGAGAGCTTTGTCGAGTTTGCTCATTTGCGGCTTCATCAACAGGAAAAGTGCCTGACATGGTCCGTTTGGGCCTTTTGGGTGTGTGTGTGCCTGCAGACGCCTGTAGAACGAGTCGTCGGTGGCATTCCGTGTGTGTGTGTGTGTGTGTGTGCTGGAGCGGAGCCACCCGCTAATAAGGAATTATGAGCCTGCTGTGAGCAGCACATACAGAAATATTCGAAGCCTCGCTTTGGCCAATGTTTGCAAAAGTGATGGGATGTGCTCAGCTGGACCTTGTCATGTGTTCGGCATGAAAGCCAGGTCTCAGGTGCCGTTACCAAATTGCACCTCCTGCATTGTTTCAGATGTTTTTGGCTTGCAGGCGCTGTAGGTTAGGGAGGCATATCCAGAAAATTGGGCTGTTTTTTTTCTTTCCAACGTCTACGTAATACAGAGCGCTGCCAATTAAGCATCCCAGTGGTCAGTCATTTCATTGGTATATGGAGCACTTACCCTCTAACCAATACTAAAAGTCTGAAATAAAAATAGTTATTAAGTGGACCCTCGGGAAGCATGTTTTTCGGTTAATGTCAAAAATGATGTTTTGCGTACATTTTAGTTATGGCACACAGCGTGTCGTGCTAATATTACACTGTCTGAGTCCAACTGTGTTCTTCGTGATTTTTATCACAAAACATCCAGCAGCTTCCCAATACACGGTCGCCCATCTATGACAAGCGGTCGATTCTGTAGTTCTTTAGTAACTAACACAGTTACGCCACAAGTCTCCGAAATGTTAACACCAAACACATTTTTATAGTTTTACATGCATAAAACAATCATAACTGCATATAAAAGACAAATAAAAGGGATTAACAAACATTTAAGGTTATGTTTACCTTCATCAAAGACGAGACAGATCAACACGGACACCACCTTCCTGTTTTGCCATTAGTTGTTTCTTGAATTCTGTTGTGTTTTTCAAAATCCTTGTACTTGCAACCTTTTTTTGCTCCATTTGGTTTTTTTTTGCAGCTGTGATCAAAGAAGAAGCAGAGACCTGAAGTGAAAAATTCAATAAATACGTAGCTCATAACAAAACAGGAAGGTGGCGTCTGTTTTTTCTTTTTCTTTGGCAAAAATCATGTTATCATTAAGGGTAAAAGTAACTTTATCCGTTTAATTCACCATTTATATGCATTCAAAATTGTTGCAAAACCATAAAAATGTGTTTTGTAACATGTTTGGATTTCTGTAAAGGATTAATTGGGTTTACATGATTTCTTATGGGAAAAACTCATTTGGTTAGAATACATTTTAGTTAGAGTTGGACCTCCTGGAAACTTCTGCTGTATGTGTTTGTTTTTATAGCGCCCTTTTGAGGATCTATTGTTTGTACAGTAACAGTTATGGTGCTTAGTCATGTGCAGTGAAAGGCAATCTGCAGAGTCAGACCTGTGATGTAGATTTACACGATGGCTGTTGAACCCAATGATGCTATTAAGTATTAATAACGCTATAAATACAAAATCTTTGATTCCCAAGCGACCGGGGCTTTAAATGGCTTTGACAAAATAGGTCACATTCTCATCTTCTATCATTTTTTTTCCTCAAAAAGAAAGACCAACTTCTAAAATAAGAATAGTCTCAGTCCATTTTCACTCCCACTCTGTTCCCATCTGACCATGGCTTTGTTAATGATCTCATTTAGGAGGTCGCGTTTCGCCTAATTGGAAAGGGGTCCGGTGGCTTGGTGCTGGGCTAACCTCCGTGTCACTCTAAAGTTAGCATCGACATGCATGGGAAGACATCCAACCTTTCGCTAACAAACTTCAGACCAGAGCATTGACTCAAGGACAAACGATGATTAGCTCGGAAAAAACATCAGGCGAGGAGATACACCGACAGGAAGACGGGTCTGTAATCTGAAAAGAGCATCTCGGACGGATATGATACCAATCGGTGCCCTTTGAGGAGCGCTGGAAAGTTAAGGTGTGGTTGTCAAACCAAAAATAAACGTTACTGAAAACTTGTAAACAGAAGAGAGAGGACTGGAGTTGACTGTAGTTTTCTTTATATATACAGTATATATATATATATATATGTATATGTATACTGCATACAGTACATAAATGTCAAAATTGAAATAACGGCACCAAATATGGCAATGCATTT
Source organism: Oostethus manadensis (assembly GCA_024372805.1). NCBI lineage: Eukaryota > Metazoa > Chordata > Actinopteri > Syngnathiformes > Syngnathidae > Oostethus > Oostethus manadensis. Next base: position 1,158,619 of record QODF01000128.1, read on the forward strand.
TTCTTTATGATCAGACAAGAATAAATGCAAGGTAATAGGAAGTGGTGAAAGTGAAGCGTGTGTAGTGACAAGCACCGTTATCCGACGCGAGTCACGTTAATGTGGACAAACAAACTGTCAACCATCAAACTGGGTTGCATAATCAACCTGCAACGTGAGCGACAGCTAATCGCAAGAGCGGAGATTAGGCAGCGCGTGGCCTGCATGCAAAACAAGCATTCGGCGTGAACACTTCCCATCCATCCTCCCTCTGGCGCCATAACCCCGCCACACCCCGCCGCTCATGCACGCGCAGCGCCGCCCTTTCATCTGACCTTCATTGCTTAACACTTGATTTCATTTAATCCATAATCCATATCAAATCAAGAGGCACCTTTCTCCTGAGAGACGTCACCTCTGCCAACTTTTAGTACAGGAGTTTCCAGTTTGTCTTGTCTTCGGACTTTCTTTCCTTCGATTACACTCCTTTACCTTCAGTTTTTGATTAGTTTTCAGATTTGCAATGAACGAATATGGAATTGTCAATAATCAAATCCATTCTGAGAAAACTTGTACTCACCCAGAACATACAGTACATACAAATATTCTGCTTGGAAGGTGACATTTTTTGCATAAAAACATTGTGGATCCCAAAAAAAGTAGTTTAGACCTGATGTTAATAGTAAAATGTAAAAAAAACATTAACTTTTATATACAAGTAATACATTTTCTTCATATTCTTCTACTTTTGTTGTGATTTTCAACTGACCTATGCTGTACTGAGCAGCCAGGACACAGAAGTGTGTACTTCCTTCCACGGTTTCAAGGTGCTGATCACCGAGTCACGTTTTGCGTCTAAAATCTCCGAAAAAAGCAGTCCATTCAAGACTCCACTCCAGCACTTTTATCCAGGATAGAGCCCAAGTGATCACAACAACAGCGTGTGCTAACAAAGCTAACTGAGTGCAAAACCTGCTGTGTGGCACAAGAACAGCGCCAGGGAAACTCGATATGGCATCACAAAAAATAGCTTCAGGGTCGTCGCAAACGCCCCCTTGCTGGAGCGCCATTTTTCAGAAATGAATGAATAAATTGCTGTTTTATAGTAGACTATGGTCTATTATCAGTCAAAACATACTGAAATACAAGTGATACATATGTAGTGTTCTGATCACTAGGTGGCAGTAATGGCATGATAGATTGATAAGACATTACCTTAACACTGGCCTGTCCAACATAATAAAGTGGAAAAAAAACTTTTCCTCCCATTCCATGTGGAAGTGGTACGTTTATGACTTCTTAAGAAATACATTTGAGGCTAACTGGTTAGCTCACGCCACATGGTGGCTTCACAGTCAGGCGGTTCACGTTTTGAATCTCCGTTGGGCATCTCTGTGCGGGGTTTGCGTGTTCTCCCCGTGCGTGCGTGGGTTTTCTCCAGGTACTCTGGTTTCCTCCCACATTCCAAAAAACATGCATGTTAGGTCAATTGGCGACTCTAAATTGTCCATTAGAGTGTGAATGGTTGTATGTCTGCCCTGTGATTGACTGGCGACCAGTCCAGGTAGTACCCCGCCTCTCGGCCAAAGTCAGCTGGGATAGGCTCCAGCATACCCGCGACCCTAATGAGGATAAGCGGCATAGAAAATGAATGAATGAATGGTTAGCTCACTAGCTTGCTGATGCAAATAACAAATAATGTTATTTAAAGAGTGTAAAGATGACTATAGTGGTGTTATTTCATGTCCACAGGGCTCTGATGATGTTAAAAAGCGTATTCAGAAAGAGGTTTTCTATGCTGTAAGTATGAAAATTGAAGCCTTTATCATTTATTTTTCATCGGGTCTGGAACAGAACGTTATCCTTTGTTTAAAGCAGTTATTTAACTGCTTTTTAGCAGTTATAAACGAGGGACAACTGTGCATAAAATTTGTCCTGACATCGGTATCGGCCCTTACACAAGGTCGCAATATCAGCATTGTATGGAGAGTGAACACCCCTCATCGCTGGTACATGCCCGGGGTGGCGAAATCCAAAGAAAAAAGCAGAATCCTTGTCACTAATTTGGTTTTGTGTGACGGCGGCTTTAGATTTGATTTGGAAATGCAAGGATTAACATGATTTAACTACAACAAAGCGATAGTGGATTAGTAGCAGGGAGCATACATAATCAGCGACTTCAGCCTCCGATGTCCGTCAAAGAAGTTGCATTGATCTTGTAAGACGGAACAACAATCAATGGAAATATGAAGGCGAGGGCTCTACAGGGACATACGATGATTGTAGTCAAACCTAAACCCGTCCCAGGAAAAGGTCTAATAACGTAAAGAGAGTGAACTACAAATACAAATGGGGTGGCCGGGCATGCGCGGGGCTTTATTCGATGTTTCCCCCGCAGCAATAACGCCCCCTACATTGTCAGCGCCTTTTGTCGCTTTCAGAATGGCCGCGCGTCTAAAAGAATGTGACTCTGGCGGTCCCGAGACCCCCTCGATGCGGCCCATTTTCCATCCTCTTTCTCTCGCTCTTGTAAGAACGCCGCTCGCCGCCAGCAGGCCCCGAGGCGAGTCCCGTGCGCCGGTGCGGACCAAGGCCCGGATTGAACACGGGAGGGTGTCGGAGTGCGCGTCTTTGTGTGTGAGCACTGGAGAGTGCGCTGCCAGAGTGCTGCAAGGTCAGAGCGCTGCAGGGGTCGGCGACCGAGTCCTCTGCTGCGAATGTTGTCGATGAGGCATCGCTGGCGGGGTTAGAGATACAACATCCAGTTGCCCTGCGAGTACGGGTGGGCTCTGCTTGGTCACGCGTGTCCAGATGCACATGAGCAAACATGCCACTATGCAGCGCGGACATGTATGAGCTAGAATATTTTGTAACCACATGTACAGTAGTAACTTTGTCACATGCAGTATGTAGGGCGTCGGGTTGTGTGTGTGCTACTCGAGCTTTGCCTCTTTAACGCAAGGAGCGTTTTAAGATGCCCGATGACGACGTGCGGGTTCTGAGTGAGAAAAGACAGGAAGCACGTTTATTTTTGCATCCAGCTCATATCTGACAGGCGTTCAAAATGGTGAAAACCCACGCACGCACGGGGAGGACATGCACACTTTCTTCTCATAATTATGACCTAATTCCCGTGATATTTTGACTTTATTCTCGTAACTTTTACCACAACATAATTTTACAATCAAACAACTTTATTCGTTGTTTTGTTTGTTTCTCGGAATATTCCGTTTTTCTTCTCAGGCAACTGTAATGACATTATTTTCCCTCACAATATTAAAATGATAGCTTTTTCTTGTTAAAATTACAGCTTTTTTCCCTTATTATTTTGATTTTATTCCTGTAAAATGACTGCTATTTTTTTTTCTTTTAGACAACCCTGTTTCAACGTATGCCTCCTCTGTATGGTTAGAAAACTGTTATTATGGACCTGCAAAGCAAAGCGCAGCCGGGCTATTATTAATCATACTATTGATTTATTATTTATTATTGCTCATTTTCATTTGGAAGATTTGAATGTCTTCTTGCTTGTGCCATCCCCTCCAATAGATGCTGTTTTTTTTTGTAATTCCCGTGTACAGACAGCAAGCAGAGGTAATCAATCTCCACAATACGATGATGCCGGATCCTAAATGCAAGTCTCATTTCACGTCTCATGTACTGCATGCTGTGAGATGCGTTTGTGCAGTAAGTATGACGGCGCATTCGTATGGGATTTAAATAGTAAAAAGGTTTACACAAACATTCCTGTCGGGAATTAAAGTAAGTCTGTACTTACCCCCGTCAGGGAGGTTACGTTTCAGCACCACCGATTCGTTTGTTTGCGTGGAGCTTTTATTAAATAGTACAGTTAAGCCCACAATTATTCATGCCAGAGCCAAAAACGATTTTTTAAAAATCCTTGTTAAGTGGATATCTTTCAGTTGGAAATGACTGAAGAAACTCATCATGATCAGTTATCGCCTTTCTCAATGCAGGCATCTCCAATGTTTCACATTCACACTTGATTAGATCCAGACTGTGTATTTAGCAACAAATTAAAGCAAACAGGGAAAATCCTACTTAATAAGATCACACAAATCAGTCAGGGTGTCATTTCTCGCTAGTAATTAAAAATACATGTACTTAAATGTATGTTAATTATTGTATAAATATATAAAAACAATGATACAAATACAGAAATAAACAAAAAACTACAAAAAACAAATGTAATAATAATATACTAATAATTATTATTATAATCATAATAATTATAATATAATTATAAATAACTTATAACATAATATTTATTATTTACTATTACTACTACTACTAATAATAATTATTATCAAATTCTAATTAATTAAATATAGATAAAATATAATCCATTATATACATTTTATAAAACAATACATAATAAATACAAATCAATTAAAACAAAATACATTTTTATGGTTTATTTAAAATAAGTTATATAAATAAATAGTCTTTTATTTATTCAATATATAATATATTTATTCAATCATTCATTTTCTATGCCGCTTATCCTCATTAGGGTCACGGATATGCTGGAGCCTATCCCAGCTGACTTTGGGCGAGAGGCGGGGCACACCCTGGACTGGTCGCCCGTCAATCACAGGGCAGACATACAAACATTCACACTCACATTCATACCAATGGACAAGTTAGAGTCGCCAATATATAAATATATAATTCATTAATACAATGAAAACAAAAATTCAAAAGTAAAAACAAAAAAAAACATTATGATAAACATATTGTTTTTTCCTTTCATATACCCTTAATATTTATTAAAAACAAATAAAACAAAACACATAAATAATACATTGAATATATATAACTAAAACTAATTAACTGTATATATTACAGTTTAAATAAATATATTTTACTTAATATTACATAAACAAATATACATTCTGAATAAATACATTTATTTTTTATGTAAACAAAAGTTTTATAAATTGTAAAAGACACATTTATTGTTTTTTTTCTCAGAAATTATTAATTTGAATGTAAAACAACTGTTATTATTCATAATAATAATAATATGTTTGTAATGAGATGTAGAGAGCGCTTGTTGGATGTCAATATGAATTATTCTGCAAAATTTCATACCCTCTCACGTGAGCACATATTGCTATTTGTAGTGCTTGTTGTTCAGCGTTATCAAAAGCCACCCGGACCCGCCTGCATGTGAAAAGACTTTAACCACCTTTTAAACTGGGACTTTAACAACCCATCCCTCCCTCGCCTCCTCGTCTCCTTTTCAAATCCATCTCAACTCTCCCATCCGAGACGTGGCTCAGAATACAAATTGTGTTTTCCTTTCTTTATTTAGCCAGGTTGCTAATGCAGCACAGACCTGAGGAGGAGAATGGGAGTGATGGGCGACTGTGGCCCAACAAGTGGAGAAGCAGGCTAATAGTATGCCAAAGCACAAAAAGGCGAGAGGACAAAGAGGACGAGAGAATACAGTGGGAGATGAATGGGAGACATGTGAGAAAGGAAGGGATAAATGCTTTAAAAAAACATGTATGTAATTTATTTTCATGTTCAATTGAGAGGACTCACAATGGAATTTGTCAGAAGGTGCGGGACATTTTTTGCTCCAAAAAACAACACTTGAAAGTTGCAAATGGGAAGTGAAAACTGCCTTGTGACGCGTTCGCTGACAGTGAGTCACCCTGCTCAAGGTCTTGACCAAAAAAATGGAATCGAATATTCACAACCACCCTATCAACTTTGACACTACATGTTAAAAATACATAAATAAATCAGCTTTTTCATTATTTTGTAAGCCAAATGAAACATTTTGGACTTATTAGCAACAAAAAAATCCAAGATATTTCTTCACTACAACATATTGGTTGAGCAGTGTTCAGTATGTATCCTTTTGAAAGCAATTTTGACGACTTTCTCAATAAAACTACGTCTTGCTTTGTAAGGCACCTCAATTATTGTGTCATCCCGCATATGTAATCCCACTGGAGTCCAAAAAAAAAAAAAGGCCCTTGCATTACATTGTGAGGCAGTGAGGCATGACGAAGACTGCAGCATTTTCAGATGAGAGGCGCGCACACACACACACACACACACACACATGCATACTCTCACACTGCAGCTTAAGCAACAACACGAAAACAATGTAATGTGGTGTTGTGGTAGCACGTTATTAGCTGATTGTTAGTTAGCATCAAAGTTAGATCATCATCTGCTCCGTAAAGGTGCAGGCCTGCAGGAGGGCTTTTGCAGTGATACCGTTTATGTGCATTTTGGCAGAAAACAGGCCCCGGGGGTGGGTCCGCAGCCTGGTCTTGCAGTGTTACGGGCTAAAAGATGAGCTCGCCTGCTCATGACGGAGGGGAGGTCAAAGTCTGTTGATGCAGCAAAGTGCACGCAGAGAGTTTGCGGCGATCGCTTGCTAGTCTTGCGGATACCAAAAGGGGATGCCGTGTAGTGATACAGTATTCCACTGAACTATTCATCCGCACGGTGGACTTCTGAAGGTCACAGAGTATGCAATACATCCAGTAACTGTATAGATGCCCTCCCTCTTTGCTTCTTTCCAAGCGGAGCAAAATGCATGACAACCCATAACATGACACGGCGCTCTTTGCAAGCATCGTAGAAAAAAATATACACTTTAATAAACAAATCACAGAAACCACGACGATGACTTACAGCACCGGTTGTGTAATAAAAAATAAAAGCAATATGGCCAATAAATAAATAAAAACGTCTTTTCGGGCCGAGTTTGGTTTTGTTTACATACAATACCAGCACCAAATCGATAACCTTTGAAATGGTGTTGAAGCTTAAACGCTGCTTAAACTAATAAAAAGTCATTTTAAAAATGATGCATTTTTACCTTTAAAAAATGGATGGCATACAAGTTGAATGGAACAGCGATTTTACTACTTTACTAATATTAATACAATTGCGGTTATCTCTCGGGAGGGGCTGGACTTCATTCCACTCTATTGTTGCCGGCCAAGAGAGGCGACGGGCAGCAGTGGCAATTCTTGTCCAGAGAGAGTTGACAGGACCACATAATCTGCAAAAATAAGAGATGAATCCTGCAGCCACCAAACCTAAACCCCTCAACGCCCTGGCTGCGCCTAGAAATTCTGTCCATGAAAGTAATGAACAGAATGGGTGACAAAGGGCAGCCCTGGCGGAGTCCAACCCTCACTGGAAAACAAGTCCGACTTATTGCCGGCAATACAAACCAAACTCTGACACCGGTCATACAGCGAACAAACTGTCTGAATTAGGTGGTTCGATACCCCATATTCCCGAAGCACTCCAGAGAGTATTCCCCGAGGAACACGGTCGAATGCCTTCTCCAAGTCCACAAAACACATGTAACTGGTCAAAATGGGAAAACTCTCATGCACCCTCAAAGACCCTGCCAAGAGTATAGAGTTGGTCCACAGTTCCACAAACAGGACGAAAACCACACTGGTCCTCCTGAATCCAAGATTCGTCCATTAGACGGATCCTCTTCTCCAGAACCTCTGAATAAGCCCTGAAAGGCTGATGAGTGTGATCCCACGATAGTTAGCACACACCCTACGGTCCCCCTTCTTGAAAAGCGGGACCACCACCCCGGTCTGCCAGTCCAGGGGCATCGACCTCAATGTTCACGCGATGCTGCAGAGTCGTGTCAACCAAGACACGCCCACAGCATCCAGGGCCTTAAGGAACTTCGGGGGGATCACATCCACCCCCCGGGACCTTTCCACCAAGGAGTTTTTTGACCACCTCGGTAACCTCAGCCCCAGAGATAGGGGAACCCGCCTCAGAGTCCCCGGGCACTGCTTCTATGTTGGAAGACGTGTCAGACGTGCACACCATCCCCACTATACACTGTGATGAGTGTGGACTGCTTCCCCTCCTGAGACGGCGGATGGTGGTCCAGAATCTCTTGTGAAGCCAGCTGGAAGTTGTTTTCCATGGCCTCTCCAAACTTCGCCAGAACCACCGACCGTTTGGCCTGCCGGTACCTGTCAGCTGCCTCCATAGTCCCATGGCCCAAAAGAGCCTGATAGGACTCATTCTTCAGCTTGATGGCATCCCTCAGCGCTGGTGTTCACCAACGGGTTCTGGGATTACTGCCGTGACATGAACCGACCACATTACAGCTACAGCTCCGATCAGCCTCATCGACAATGGAAGCACGAAACATTCGCCCACTCGGACTCCATGTCCGCTGCCTCCCTCGGAACTTGGTCGAAGCTCTCCCGGACGTGGGAGTTGAAACTCCTTCTGACAGGGGACTCCCCCAGACGTTCCCAGCAGACCCTCACAATGCGTTTGGGTCTGCCAGGTCTGACCGGCATCCTCCCCCACCATCGGAACCAACTCACCACCAGGTGGTGATCGGTTGACAGCTCCGCCCCTCTCTTGACCCGAGTGTCCAAAACATGTGGCCGCAAGTCCGACGACACAACCGCAAAGTCAATCATTGAACTGCGGCCCGGGGTGCCAAGTGCACACGTAGACACCCGTATGCTTGAACATGGTGTTCGTTATAGACAATCCGTGACGAGCACAGAAGTCCAATAACAAAACACCGCTGGGGTTAAGATCAGGGGGGGGCCGTTCCTCCCAATCACACCTCTCCAGGTCTCACTGTCATGCCAACATGAGCGTTGAAGTCCCCCAGTAGAAAATAGGGAAAGTTACTGTGTTACTTTTTTGAAAAACGTTAAATAATTTAGAACATTAGTTTGGCATACGCTGAATGAAAAAGCTCTGATTCAATGAAAGGAAGCATTGTTTGCCCTAGAGCCATAGAGGAAAAAAAAAAGATAGCCACCTTGGAAAGTACTGATGTATGTTTGGTGGCTACAACGTGAATTAAATCCATTTGGATGGAGAAAAGAGGCAAAGCAGGGATGGAGAGAGAGTGGAAGTGCCGCCAGTGGATGAAGTGATGGCTAAGGTGTGCACATTAGTAACACACAGCTGTGTTTGCGTGGTTGTGTGTGTTAATGTGAATTGTCAGTGTGTGGCGTCTTTTATATGAATGGCTTCGCTTTTAAAGCCTCACATTAGGTGCAGATTGATAACACTACTGTGTGACTAAGCTCCGCCAGCACAACAAGACATATTGTTGTGCTGGCTGGAAGGAGAAAAGTAAAAAAAAAAGGAGGATGGGTGTAATGATGAGGCGCTACTGTATGTGTGTGTGTGTGTGTGTGTGTGTGTGTATTCTCCTGTGGTCATCATTCAGTGCACCGCACCTGGAATATAACTGCCCGTCTGCTGCAGCCAAATGACGTCGCTGGAAGAGAGGAGGGAAGCCGCAACGGAAAGAAGGAGATAAGAGCGGAGAAAGAGCGAGTGATAATAAAAATGAGAGAATGGAGGATTTAGAGGCGAGGGAATACGGGACGCAAAATGTGCCCGAGAGCGGGGGGGGGGTGATGTGATCGCATAAATGTGCTTTGCTAACAGTGAATGAGTGTGTGAAATTAATGGACGGAGAGCGGGTGTGGGGAAGAAGGGGAGGGTAGGGGGGGTCCAGAGAGAGATAGATGGGGGTGTTAATTTGGGGACGCTATGATGGGATGATGGAGAAGAAAGTGGCCATCATTACTTTAAGAGTAATTGCAAAAACCTTGATTGTGTCCCCAAGCGAATGAGAACATTTGGCGTGTACTGTATTGTATTATTGTATTTATACACATATGGATTTGTTTTATGCACGTAAAACCATAAAAAACATGTTTTGTGCAAACATTTTTGGCTTTCTAATGAGAACAATTGATTCAGTTAGAGTATGTTGATTTCATAGCTCGTGGGCGTTCACCAGGTATTCCGGTTTCCACCCACAGTCCAAAAAACAAGCATGTTTGGCAGCGGCGGCTGCTGGTCATTCAACAATGGGGAGCTTTTTTATTTTATTTTTTAACATAATGTGTTTCTTTATTTACGTGTAAATTCCACGCTCCGTTCCTTTTCAATTATCTTTGACCCTGCCATACCAACTAGGCATCTTTTCAGCTGCTCGTTGTGGAAAGAAACCGCAGAGTGACAAAAAAAAGAGTCACCGCACACAACGCTAGTCGTTTTTAACAAAGACAAAGTCTCCGGATCAGTTCAGAAAAACTTAGAAAATGCTCCAGGTGGAGGTTTATACTTCAAGGTTGCTGATTCATTCATTTCACTGTCAATCCAAAAGGGAGTCCGCCAGACAGATCATCCAATCATCATGCAGAAGCTGAGCGTCCGGGCCAGCCCTTTAGCCAAAGACGCTAAGCTGTGAGACAGAAATGTTTTCCCACCTCCCAGATTTTAAATACTATTGAGAATCGGATATTATCTGTTTTTTTATCTGTATTGTACAGACTGAACTTGAAACCGAAACCTGTAAAATTAAACAAAATAAAAGTTGCATGTTGAGTACAATAAATTAGTACATGTTGGCAGGTCTGCACTGACAATGAATGTACTGTCCCCTAAGTACTGAATGGTTGTTTGTCTTTATGTGCCCTGCAACTGGCTGGCGGACAGTCCAGGATGTACCCAGCGTCTCGCCCAAAGTCAGCTGAGAGGCCCATGACCCTGGTGACGACAAGCAGCATAGAAAACGATGACAAAACAAACGGATAAATGATTGCATGCATTCTCAATCCATCATACTTGATTGGCTCTACCTAATTTAGCATTGTTAAATAGCCTCCATCACTTCTATGGGGGAGGACATAATCAGCTTTCATAATGGCTTCTATGTACTATCTTTCTTGTGAACCATGTGAGGCAATTTTAACGGATCCCAACCCCAAATCACACTGCATAGACAACATAATACACCACAGCCATTGACCAAAGTAAATAAATCGCAAAACAATGGGATAAATGGATAATGTTTGGTTGTAGTGGAGGCATGCTGGAAGCTACTTGACATGCAAAGGCACACCGGCCCTTTGTGGTGGCCAATTTTATCTCAAGGTGACAACATCGAGACAGACCTTGATGGCCGGGAGCCACCTAAGAGGAATCTACATATGCCTTTTTTCTTGGATGGAAATGTTGCTCCCTTGACAAAGGAAGAAATGAAGGAAGTAAAGAGGAGATGGGACGATACGGAAGAAAGATGAGAAGAAGCTAAATGAGAAAACGAATGAGGCAAAGGAAAAGAGGTGCTCGCACCAAGCCATGGTTCCATCTGTCAGAGATAATTGAATTTTTTAGCATTCATTCTTGTAGGACCGCCACGTCGTTGTTTGTTGTTTGTGGATGGATACAAACTCTCCTTCTCTTTTCTCTCATGTGGTGCTAATATTGCATTTATGGGAATTTGTCATTCCTTCTAGCGAAGATGAAGGTCCGGAGCTGGTATTTAAAACCAACCAGATGATCGCATTGAATATAAAATTACATGCAACACTATTGGGACGCGCAGGAAGTGAGCCAGGAAAAAATATGGTGTCGGTTTGCAAATACAGTGGAAGCACGATTAGCGTATATTTGGGTTTATGTCAAAAGTTTTGCCAATTTTGCCAAAATTTGAGTCCAGCTGTGTTTGTAATGCATCTTTAGCACAAAATGCCTAATAAGATACTTGGTGGTGATTATTGGTTATAATTATGCACTACCACACATACAGTATGTACCACACATAGAAGTGGAAAAAGTTCAAGTCAATCTGTTTTATGGAGGTTTAAAAAAGGTCCCACCACAGAACCCGAATAGGAAAAACAACAAGGGAGGGGCGCACGTTTGACAAAGGTTATGTGCTTTGCTTGTGTTTTATATTTTGTTATGGTTTGTGCTGCGGTCATGTCATGTTATGGTTTATGTTGTGCTGCTATGATTGGATATGTTTTATGTAATGTTTTATGTTGTTATGTTATGATTTGTGCGGTACTCATGTCATGTTATGGTTGTTATGGTTAGTTTGTGCTGTGCCCGTGTTATGTTGTGTTTTATATGTTGTTATGTTTTATGTTATGCTGTAATGAGTTGATATTTTTTATGCTATGTTTTATGTTGTTATTTTTTATGTTATTATTTGTGCTGTACTGATGTTATGTTTTGGTCATAGCATGAATAGTTTGTGCTATGCTCATGTTTTGTTATTTTTTATGTTACATTAAGGATTCATGTTGCGCTTATGTTATGTTTTGTTATGTTATGCTTCATGCTGTGCTCATGTTATGTTTTATGTTAAGTTGTTGTGTTTTGGTATGTTATGCTTCATGCTGTGCTCATGTTATGTGATGCTGTTATGCGCTATGCTTATGTTTTATTATGTTTTATGTTATGTTATGGTTGGTGCTGTGCTCACGTTATGTTGTAAAACTACATACAGTATGTCTGATAATCCGAAAAGAACATTTGCAAAGTCACAGGTTACCGATATCCAGATATACCTGTACACACCCGGGGCACATTCATTGCTGGATCAGAAACCAATCTGCATCTCTTGTGGCTCCCCTCATCACCATCCCTTCCTCCCCACATCCTCCTCTCCTGCATCACTTGCCTCACCCAATTACCCCCGGTGTCCATCTCCGTGCTCCCTCCCCTCCTTACTTTCCCCCCCTCCTCCTTTCTCTGCGCACATCACCTCACCTGCCTCATCTGTCACCTCTGATTCCACATCAGGACCTTTCATCACCAACAATTACCGCAAGCGTGTGTGGGTCGGTTTCTGCATACTGTAAGTGTGTGCATGAGAAATGTGATTTTAAAGAAGAACAAGTAGGGGAGGGAAAGTGTGCCGGGACCTGATGAATGTGTCCCAACTCATGCCTGCTTCTATTAGTGTTACTCAGCTGCCGGTTAAGCGGGGCAACGTGTTTGAATGACAAACCAAAACAAGTCACAGGGAGAATCTTCCTGTTTTTTTCTGCAACGTGAAAAGGACTGTTTGGTTATTTTGGGGACACATAGTGATCACAAGGTTAGCATCATTATTTATCACATCCTCACTGTTGGTAAAAGCGGCTCTTATTTTCTTTCTGACACACGCACACACACACGCACACACACACACACACACACACACAGTTAATCTATAGAGCATGAAGATCAACTGGAGTGTGATATTGTGTATTAAAATTCTCCCACATTTTCTGCCTGGGGAACAAAAAATAATGACACGCTGATTAGTCTGCAAATAAAAAGATGCAGCGCGCATTCTAGCACACAAACACACACTCTTGTCAAACGCTGTGAAAAAATGAGGTTCCATGGTGGGTTCCAGACCCAACCATGATAAGTGGGAATTTTTTCACATTTTGAGCATAAAAATGCTTACGACCTTTTGAAAGTTACTTTTTTAAACATTATTAGAGCCCTGTAGACATGAAATAACACCCCTACAGTCACCTTTACACTGGTAACACACTATAGACATAATAAGAGAAAATAAGCCATTCATTAGACTCATGCTTGTGTGTGTGTATGCGTGTGTGTGTGGGGGGGGCGCAGACAGAAAGTGGCGTAAGGGAACACGGCACCAGGTGGTTGGCTGCCCTTAAACATCAGAATCATCTGCTACTACTAACCTCTACACACCCACAAAAACGCTAAGTATCAACTCTTGCTTGGGTTCACCTGGGTACACTCGGGAGTCGCTGAGCTCTCTGCAGTGTCATCACGGCGCCGCCGCAGTCACACGCGTGCACCTAATAACACTAACAAGTCATGCCGCCACGGGACATTAGCGGGAAGAGGATCGATGAGCACCAGATTCAAGTGCATTAACTTCTAATTCTAGCCTCCCACGTGTCAAACTGCGCCGGCAGCTCTCACCGTGTCACGTAGAGCTGTAATGTGTGTGTCCATGCACGCGGCACCAAAGGCTGCAGCAGAAGACATGCATTCAACTGCACAGGGAAAATGCAGACCGTTCATTTCAACATAAGGTCAGTGTCATCATCGCTTAACGTAAATGCAGCATAACACACTGTAGGGTTGCAACGGCGCCAGTTTTTTGTTCTTAGAAAGGTGCAAGTAAAAACAGTAAGTGTTTGAACAGGCTGATTATCATCGTTTTAGTTTTAGTAGTTAATAGTTTAATCGTTAATAGTACCAGCACGCCGAACCGTTCTTATAATTGCAACAAACACAGTGTTCCAAAACAGGTGGACCGCACCATTTTTGGCATTTCAGAATTTGAGCATGTGACAAAAAAAAAAGAGCACTTGTTTGGGACATTTTAGCCTTCCCATTACATCGCTATGTGTTGCATGCTAGCATGCTAACATTAGCAT
>QODF01000128.1:1173463-1263726 GCA_024372805.1 Oostethus manadensis
ACTGTATATAATTAAAGACAAAGTTTTTTTTATAATGTGTCCACAATTCAGATTCTTCTCCTTGTTTTTGTTTAAATGTTATTTCCACAAGTTCCGAGGGCCAACAGAAACAGCACCGCTCGTCTAGGGCCTGACGAATTACTTAATTGATTTAAACAATAAGTGTCTGATTAATCGACTGACAAAATCATTAGTTGCAGTGCGTGTCGGCCTGCAGTGTGTTTATTTAAAAAGAGAACCTGACCCAATAATCAAACAGCAAATGAGGGGGACAAAAAAAACAAAACCATGAAAACGTTAAGCTTGTTTTCAATTACCGCCGCAACCTTGCAAGCTAATGAAGAAGGCATCGAACCAGCACAACTGCTGGTTTTCGTTTCTTTGGCGCTCAATCTGTCCTAATTTGCAGCGATACAGCGCCCCACCATCAAATACGGACATGATCCAGGATTTCAATCCATGCCCTGAGAACGCCACGTGACGAGGGCCCATTTGCTGCAGCTTCCTTTGCCGCCCAGAGTCAGAAAGAGATCAGCGTGGTAGACAAAGGTGGTAAAGAGAAAATATGGTCTAACTGCACGCTAAACACTCCTGAAAGCCATAATTAGTCATGATAATAATCTTTACTTCAGGGCTTTTTAGTTTTTTCTGTCTATGAAACTGTCAAAGCACGCACACACACACACACACACACACACACGCCTTATTTAATTGGAATTAATCTAACTGATTGATGATATCGGCCCTTGCTTTTCCCCCCGCGCACAGACAAGAATCCTCCCTTTGGCCTTGAATGAATGAAGAAATGACATTAAGACGTAACGCGACTGGCGCGCACACGCAGATTAAGCTGGTCAATATGCGCTAATAAAGCAATCAGTGAAGAATAAATTGTGCAAAAAGGGCCTGCTCTCTCCTTTACCTTTGCACGGCCCTAACGTATTTGTAATGTGCTGCATTTAGTTGAAGGTCATGGCAACTTGATTAATAAAAAGGTGATCACTGACTGACGGTGCGTGGAGGTCATCAGGCTAATGTGCGAGTGAAAGCATAACCTCGTAAGATAATCCACTTTATTTTACAAATAAAAGGTAGTAACAGACCTAAAAACACAACAAACACACCCTCCTCTTTTATCCATTGAAGGTTAAGTAACATTAGTTTTAAATCTCGCCGTGTAAAACAGGGCAACCTGTCAACAGCACCCGCAAATAGCAGAAAAGTCCCTAACGACGACCAAAAAAGTCAGTAGATTTGTCGCTTTCCAGTAAATATGCCAGCAAGGGGGGTTGGACTGTTGCCAGATCTAGCGACAAAATTCCAAGTTGGCAACACTGCTCACAAACACAGCTCGTCCGGGGAACGACACTTCCTTGTTGTCACTACCTGACAGCGAGCCGCGTTCATGGACCCCCGGGAAATCAGAACAACCTCTTTATTATGCGCGTGTGTGGTCTAAATAAACAGAAAGGCAAAGAAAAACAGCAAGTGGATATTCTTATCTCTCACTAATGAAACTTTTCCTTTCGAAGTACAATTTGCTGCATTTAAGTTTGCGCGGAAATCCCACAAAATACATCTTGTGTCTTTGAACGCAAAATTAAATTGTGATTCTGCTACTATCACAAGGTTTGCTATCTTTTAGCTTGATTTAACTTTGCGTTCATTTGGAGCTGTTAATACATACAAATGCATATCATTTAGCTTTCTCTTCATAAAATACAGCAAAAAAGGGCAAACTTCACACAATGGTGATTAATCAAGATTAATTCATTTGAACACTTCTTATATTTTTAATTTGACGGCCCTTATATTTATACATGAATGTACTGTGTACATTACAGAAAGATACATAGCAATTACCATACGTTACCGCCCTTACAACATTGGTTCTGTTGCCGGCGTGTTGTACAATACACTTAATAAATGACCAACGTTGTTGTATATTGTGGGTCTTTACATTTCAGAACAGCCTCTCACCTAACTGCTGGTATCAATCTAATGAATCGTTTTCCCAAAAGTCAACATTATGAAATCAAATTTGCACATAGTGGCATAGTGGAATGATGCATTCCAACTCATTTCTCCGTAACAACAAACAATTCACACGCACTTTAAAATGGTACGGGAAATGGAAGGCTCTACGACTGACCTGAGTGTTGCTCTAAATGAAAGCCACCGAGTCCTCTGTTCACCTGTCAAGACGTCGCCCGGCTGCGTGCACACAGACAGGGCAATCAATGCGTCTGCGTTTCCAAGGCATCATTTCAGAAGTCCAACTCCGACGGCAGGAGTACATGGGATGCGATCAGGAGAGGTACAAATAAGGATGTTAGTACTTACGTGCACTGTATGTTGACGTTGTTGCTGCTCCACTTAAGTTCTGCAGGTGACTTCATGAGCGTTCCAAACTGTTGCTCAACAAATGGAAAGGAGGAAAGCCATAAGGTTGGGTTCTAAAGAGAATCATTCTATGAGGGTTAGTTGTATGTAAGATATTTTAAAGACAACGGAACCGCTCAGAGACTGTTGACAATGTTAACACTTACTCGTACAAATGACAGATTTTATCTAGAAAAAATATATATTTAAAACAAATGATTAGATAAATATCAATAAAATTTGGGGCGCGACAGTATAGGTAACCCACACTGTATGGTCCATACCTTTGTCCTGGGGCTACAATTTCCGATTCTCCCCAAATTTTCTTTGTTTTTTTATCATTTCTAATTGTTATGGAACGATTAACAACATAAGAATGCATGTGAAAAAGCAATGTAGGTCAGTATATTGCACTGCATGCTAGATGGGCTTTGTGTTATTGGTGGCACGCTGTTGGAAAATGAGAGTCATTTATGATATCATTAGAAAGATATTAAAAATTACTTCGGGCACCTTTGCATTGTAGTGTTTCTTTTTAGGAAGGTGCAAGGGAGTTGGTGATTATTTTATTTGGAGTAAAGTACCTGAAGTGTAGCATTCTTCTTTCATCTTATGCGGCCATCTTTTATCTGTTTATGTCGGTGCCAGGAGGAAGCTGATGAGATCTGCCGAGTCTGCGTATCACTACAGATGGGGCGGGATGCGCCAGTAGAAAAGCTCTGACTTGGAGAAGTTGCTAAATTTCTTGACCATGAATGTAAAACGGCTGAACTATATATAGAACATTCAAACACCACACGTAGATTCGAAGTCTTCATCCATCCATTTTTTATACCGCTTATCCTCATTAGGGTCGCCGGGATGCTGGAGCCTATCCCAGCTGACTTTGGGCGAGAGGCGGGGTACACCCTGGACTGGTCGCCAGTCACTCACAGGGCACACTTACATTCACACTCTAATGGGCAATTTAGAGTCGCCAGTTAATCTTGTTTTGGGGAAAAAAACGGGAAAAATGTGTTACCCAGAGGAAATCCAGGCACGCACAGGGAGAACATTCTAACTCCACACGTAGATTCGAACCCAAGTTTTCCAGATCTTACTTCTCTAATATCTATTGCTTAAACTCAATATCATGGCACTGGCACTCCTATCAATCAACCAAGTCTACTTCACATCCATCCATCAAGCCTGTGTACCAAACAAACTTAGATCGCTAACTTGCATAGTTTACAAATGGAGACATTCAAAAGTCAATTGTTGGAAATTAGCAGACGTGTCTAAATGTAAAATAGTGGCGGTGATAAATTGCTTGACCGCTAAGCCAGCCCCAGCAGAGAACGGGCACGCACTTCCACGGAGCGCGGCTGTGACTCCCACATTAGTATGCCAATCAGTCATATTCCTTGGAAACAACCTGCGCGGGTGTGGCGGTCCCATCAGTAATCACACAAAGCGCAACCTTTCCCATGATGGAGACGCACACATAATCAAAGAATGTGAAGCGGTCGGAGCGGCGGGACTGAAATTAGGATGTTGTTTAGCTACAAAGTGATTGTGTTGATTAAGTATGTGATGTTGGCATTGATGTGGAAATAGAGAGAGGCCATGAAAGGCTTCTTCTTGTCTTTAGCGGCTCCCCCCCCCGATAGTTCGCCTTGTCTAATGACAGTCTCGCAAGCTTTGAGCAACAGCAAACCTCATTGGTTATTTAGATTGATCAGCTCCCCTCGCTTCAGTCTCTGCTCTCTCCCGCGCCTCATCTAGCATTCCGTGGTGGGATCTCGCGCTGACCCCTGTGCCCCAAACCGCATCTCTCGCCTTTCTACTTTTCTCCTCCGCGTCAGCGCGCTCTGCTTTTAATCTCTTCTCTGTCACTGCTCTTTTAATTTTCCGTCTTTCATCATCATCATCCCAGGATTGCCTGTCACTACTTCATCCTCCCGTCGTTTTGTCAGACAGCAGCACAGAGGCACATCTCAGGGACCCTGGATGAACGTGTCAGATGGACAATATAGAGTAGAGAACAATGCTAAATGCCAAACAAGTCAGTCGGCAACATTGTGTTTTATTTCATTTATAAATTCAATTAAAAGAGTCCGTCGGATGTAATACGCATGCCATGTCAGTAGTTGGCACTATTCACATTCACACAAGAGGTTTGATATGAAAAGGTCTGTTGATACAGTAAAACGGAAGACACAATAAGCAAGATTTTGGCAAAAACACAATTAATTCCTACTGAACTTTACTTTTCATTTTGACCAAGAACCGTCTGTCATCCTCCATGAAGCCAGACAAGCAAACACAAATACGCGCCCCGATTGTTCTCTATGTCAGAAGCACTGACTTGCATCAGTGGTGAGTAGCTACGAGGAATATTTAGGGTTTGAACCTGGATTGTGTCTTAAGCAGTGGTGATTGCTCTCGGGCTGCAAGGGAAGCTCAGCTTTCCCTAAAATGTCCAAAAAATATGATATATATTCTGTAAATATGTACTGCTGTGTGTACATTTCATTGACTTCAATCAGCTACTTATCACAAATAACTTCTCATTCATCCCCACAGTCAGTCCACTGACTTCCATGGGGAAGTGCAGAGTGCAGAGTGGGTTGTTCCACTGCGCAAAACCGGACGCTCATTGGGTAAATGCTGGGCTTTGTCCCGCCCATTGGACGCTCAGTGTCTTTGGGGTTCAATGGGGCAGTGGGCTGGCTCGGATGCTCAGCTTCTGCATGATGACAGCATGATCTTTTTGATTGACAGTAATTGACAGCATTTTCCAAGTGTTTCCATTCTGAACTGATCCGGAGACATTAACGATCCCCTGCGACTTTGTCTTTGGTAAAAACAACTAGGAATGGAAGGTAGAATTCCAGCAGTCGCCACTGGTCGTGAGCAAACAACAGGGGGGGGTTCTGAAACCAAATCAATGTTGATCCAAAAACCGAGGGGAATGTCAACGTCAAGCATGTGTCAAATATCGTACTGGTTACTTGTGGCTTTTCGCCATTCATTGATGGTGTCGTAAACCTAAATCTACTGTACACTGGGAGTGCAATGCTACAGCTAACCCATGTTAGGGTCCGTAACATGTGCACCACAACTCAAAGTCATGACTGTGAGGCGGTGGGCCCGGGTCCAGCTCGCCTCAGCGCATCACTAACACAGACTATCGTTGCCTATATATGGCTATACTCTGTCCTATGCACCTCGCCTTTGCATCCGTTTTTTCTGCCATACCACCCCTGTGTCAAACACTGAGGCTGTCCAGCGGGATCTATCGTGGTTGTGCACGTACGCAAGCACACTGCTATCTACTCAGTGTCCTCTCTAACAATTCACAACATGCACTCAGCTGTAGCCCTCGCCATGAAAAGGTGTTGACAGTCTTTGTGTATCGACACGCGCTCGCCTTTTGAGCTAAAGGTTAGTCTATGCTGCCTTGATAGAGCAACAAGGGAAAAGATAAGGCTTCACATCTTCAAGAGGAAATGGCCTTTTACTTTTTTGCAACACCACAATGTTTTTCAGGTTACAAACCTGAATGTACTGTTTTTAACATCTCATAATCCAGAGGTTTAAAGGGAATATTTGCCATCGAGACCTGAGGAAGTTGTAAGCGGGGAGAGAGATGCTAAAAAGAAATTGTGTTTTCTCATCTGCCTCTCGCAAAGAATGCGTATGAAGTTAATCAGTGGCGATAAATTGCACGTAGGTGTGATAAGCAGTGCCGCTAATGGATGGAAGCAGAAGAGTTTGATATGTCACTGGAGATGCTAAACACATTCAGGCAATCGTTAAATGAAAAGAGAAAGTGACAATTAAAAGTGTAAAGAAGTGAGACTCTCAGAGGTTGTTAAAAAGAGTGGTGGCGGCTGAGTGGTTGGTGGGGGGTTAATCATCCCACAGGGGGATTAGAGGACAAAGAGAGGTCCCTTGGGCGGGCGGGGTGACAAAATTAGGTGGAGAAATCGAATGGATGGAAGGAAGACGAGAGCGTGAGAGGACGGATGTGCGAGACAAGGATGACTGGCTGAGCAGGGAGGTGGAGATGTTTGATGGTTGACAATGTTTAAATAACTAGAGGTGGGCAAACTGCGGCCCGAGGGCCACATCAGGCCCACCGCGCATTTCCACATTACTTTTTTGAAACCTTACATGGAAAGTGCAAAATGCCTTGCAGTGCTATTGTGGCACGCTTGAGTTGCTAAAATAGTCAGATGCAATCTGTAACTTGTACAAAAAGCCATCCAAACAACACAACACGTAAGCACACGACGCACAAGGTGACCTACCTACTGCACTATTTGGGCATGCAAGCAAATACTACGTACAATACCCATGCCAAAAAAACATATATTCCCACCGCAAGGCATGCTGGGTAGCTTGTGGCATAAACGTTTTGCTGTGTCGCATTTTTGCTTGATTGCTAAATGTGTGGAGGAGGTCATAAATTGCTGTTTTTAAGTTACATGCTATGTTTAACGCTTAGTTGGTGATTTGTGTGACGCGTTCATTTGCTGTGGATGTGTGCTGTGTTTTTGTTTCATTGCACCGCAGTGGAACCTTGGTTAGCATACGCCTCTGTCAGCGTATTTTTCAGGAATCATACAGTATGGCGCATTATGGCATGTTTTTATTACACTGTGTTCTTAAGATATTTTATGACAAAATGTACTTGTTAGCAAACGGTCAGCTTCCTAATACATGGTAAGAGGAAGCGGAAGTAAGCTCCGTTGCGCGTCTATGATGTCATCAGCGGTTGACTCTGTAGTTTTTTGCTAACTAACACAGTTAGGCCACATGTAAAAGTAACCTTAAATGTTCATATAATCTTTTCATTTGTAATTGATATGCATTTAGAAATATTTGATGCATCTAAAGCTATGGTTGAAAAACTATAACAATGACATTTGTGAGACTTGTGGTGTAACTGTATTACACAGCAAAGAACTACAGTCAACCACTGATGACATCATAGACTGGCAATGGGTATGAGCAAGCTAATAGGCTGCTGACAAGTACATTTTGTGATAAAAATACATGAAGAACATTGTTGGACTCACGCAGTGTGTTAAGAACAAGACAAGACGGGCACATTGTACGCTAACCAGAAAATGTATGTAAACCGAGGTAAAAACGCTAACTGAGGCTCCGCTGTAAAGGCCAACTACAAACGATATGTTACAGATTAAATAATTAAAACTAAAACATGTGCAGATTCAACAGCCACTGCAACAAAGTGGACTATTTTCTTCCTTCCTCCATCAGGTAATAAACGCGCTGATGAATTTTTCATCCAGCATGTGACGATGAACGGTGTCTGCGGTGATATATAAGTAAACATACTGTAGATGACGCTGACCAAACCACCGAGGACGTTATTTAACTCCCTCAATTGGCTCCTCTACAGAAAGAGATCACGTTTAGATACAGAGACAACATCTCAACCAGGTAATGAGTTTAGGATAGCACGAGGTTTTGCTTGCAAAACGTCCCGGGGCTTACTTGTCATTTATTTCAAGGTCACATTTTAATTACACGTAATGAGATTGAGTGCGCTCTAACAGCTGTGCTGCCGGGCAACCGAACTTTGTCAAAAATGCTGATGAAATCAAACTTGTTGCGTTGCCCCAGAGAATTCATGCATGGATTTATTTATGGACTGAATGCAGGTTTAATAAAAAGAAATCGATGGAAATGTTGTCCTTGTATGGCAGCATGAATATTTACTCGCTGACAAACCCTTCAGTTATTATAGTTAATGTTATGCACACGCGGTATTTCACTTCAGCGCCATAATGAAGTATTTATGACTTTTTACACCGCTTACAATGAGTGATTAAAACCATTTGCATCCTTAATTTGTTTGTTAATATTGCACGCAAATACGTCAAGCGGTGGAGGCACTCGGCTTGCTTGCATTGTTTGTTTTGCAAATTCATCCCATGGATGTGTAACTTTATTACACTGTACATTTGGGGAAATGTCTTTCACATGGGAGGGACACACAGTTAGCAACAGGATGCAAGTGATTAGCATTTCATGTTTTCTATTGGTTGGGCGGGGGAGCGATAAAAAAAACACAGAGGACTGGACTTTTTAGCTAATTGTTTATTACATTATTTGGTATTCATACTATTTATTATTAAGTATTATTGCACTACAAATTGAAAGTGAATAGTTCCGTTTTATTTATTTCTTCTTATTCTATTTTTTTATTTTTCTCTTCTCTTCTCATCGCTCCCGTCTTGCCTTGATTGTATTATTCTGTGATTAAAGTGTATTTTTGGAGAGCTGTGTGAAATGTAAATTTCTCTTGGAGATTAAGTTTTACAAATATAAAGACAAAATATCAAGAAACATTTTTTGTCATTTAGTGACAAAAAAAGCCATTTCATAATTACAAAGTAATAATGTAAGGGGAAAATGTCATTTTAGATCAAATATTAAAGAAGTTATTTACACACAAAAAAAACAATAAACAAAACAAAGAACCAAATTGAATTTTTTGGAGAATTTGGTTGGGGAACAAAAGTTATTGATTTACAAGAATAGAGTCAAAATATTATGGCAATAAATTTATAATTACTAGAAGAAAATGTACAAGTAAAAAGTTGAAATGAAACAATTTACTTGAATAAACCCAAAATTTTATGAGAAAAAAAGTTGTGGAGATTGGGGGTGGGGGGTTACCATTTTTTGTGAATAAATCCGTAGTATTATCTACTTCTTAGATGTTGCTTTACAAAATATCATAGTGGCTCTTGCATCCTTTCATTTTTCACTAGGTGGCCCTTGCTGGAAAAAAGTTTGGACACCTGTCTGTTTCTTAGTACACCAGTGGTTTATTTCTTTCACTCCAAATAAATGTGCTAATTGTGCTGTTTGTGCAATGGTTCTGGTTGATATTGCATGTTCTCTCACAATTGCTCGTTTTCACCCATAGACAGCTCTCTAATTTTCATGTTGTTTTTACCTCTAAATGCAGTCTGCACAGACAAAACCTACACCTAACACCCTATACTGTATGCAGCATAATCATCCCTACAAGTACTGAGTCATGGTAATGACTATTTGTCCATTACTGGGATTTATGGAGGACAAGATGTCTCTTAGATGTCACTCACACATTGGAGCCACAATGTAGCAGGAAGATAAAACCCCCAATTTTGCCTTCATCACAAGCAACATACAGTTTTACAGTGACATTTACTAGCAAAATCAAGGTTTGTGCACACACAGACACACACACACACACAAAGAGAAGGACAATATTGTCAATGCCAAGCGGTAAGTGGGTGGTTAAGCTATCCTGTCCTGTACCTGCCAGAGGATTAGACAGTGGACTGTGGTGATAACAGCTGCACTGTTCCCAGGCCGCTGCACTTCTTCTCATCAAATACACTCTCCCACCCTCCTCTACACACACCGTGAGGCTTACGTACTGCACTTTTTTTGGGTGAATCGGTAGACATGAAGCGTTACGCTCAATCATTGCGGTCCTTTGTGGATCAGTTATGCAGATTTCTACCTACTGGGACAGGGCGTGTGGGAATCGATTCTTTTTTGTGATGGCTGGGCAAGGGCATGAAGTCAAGCTAAAGATACAGCAAGCTTCCGCTGACACGTCTAGTCTTCGTCGCCACTCTGACTAATGCATAACAGAAGATTTGGTACATCAACAAGGGTATATTAAACTACACGACTGTCATTTCAAAGGCGTGGCGCAGAATTAATGTGCCAATGTGGGTCACACGCTCAAAAAGAAACAAATCCCATTTTCACGCAGCAAAGGATATGCAATATAGCCCCCACTTTATCCCTTAGGTAGAGACTGTTTTTGGCATAATACACTAATATGAAACACGGTGGGAAAAACTTTAAAGCTTTTCCACTTTAATTGTACAAAAATGGCAATTGTTATTAAAATATCTTATTTAATTATATTTTTAGTTTATTTTTTATAAATTTGAAGTATAAGGTATATATTATTGTTATCATACAACAATAATAAATTTTCAGTCCAATAGGCCTTATTAACACACACACACTCACATAGCATAATCGTAGTTGCGCAACACTTAGATATGACTTATGAAAAAATACTGGTAGAAGAGGCAAAAAAATAAATAAACAGGGTCGTTCGCAAGATTAACTTTCATTTTCACGTTCCTGAGGGGGCAGGAGCTGAGTGTGGGATGCACAGGAAGTGACTTTGCGGGTTCAGAGTTGAGTTTAAGGTCGGCATGGGTTACGGTCGCATCAGTAGCCCGTGTTAGGATTATTGTGTCTGTTGTGGGATCACTTAAACATGCAGTAAAAAACCTGTTGTTCCGGAGATCACGTCTGGTGCTTGTGTCTCTCACCAAAGTAACATTATTGACACCTAGTGGCCAGTGTAGAATACTACTTATGTTTGTATTTTAGTTAATTTAGCCATGTTTATACATGAAGATGTGTAATTTTGGCACAAAATATACATAACATTTACTTCAAGGTGAACTACAATGCTCATTTTTGGGCCTTTGTATTGAGTTCTGGACTTCTATAGAGCAGCTACACATGATAACCCACACAGAAAGCTTTCTAGATCTAGATCTAAATCTAGGACTGAAAAATTGTTACTTACAATCTGCGACAGTTTGGCGCATAGTCCATCTTTGAATTGCTAAACAAAATTAGCTTTCCCTCACACCCGATAAAACATTTCCTGGGAAGTCCGGGTTGTGTGACGTCAGTAAAACTCTGTAAAACGCAGCATGCAGACCGATCCAAAACTGCTGTCAGGGCTCCCTTCCAAATCCGCAAACCTCATTATCTGACGTGTTGGCATCTTTTAACACGAGAATACCACATTTACAGGTCAGAAAAGAGAAAAGCATAATAGTTCCCGTTTCAATATGCATATTTTCAAAATAACAATATGCCTTAGTCAACCACAAAACAGCATGATTTAATAATTAGTTTTGAAATACTGCGAGTTAAGATACAAAATTCTTCAGTGCAAAGTGGCGAGGGATTACCGTATGGCACTTTCATGCCACCCAGCCTGCAATGCACAAAGTCTACCCGAGCTGATTGATTACAAGCCATCCAGCTCATGAATAACACAAACCGTGTTGAGTTGAACAAATCAGCTGCCTGCAGAAACAGCCAACAGATTAGCTGGACCATATGAGACCTTTCTGCACTCCTTTTCCAAACAAATAACAACAGACTTTGCACTATTCCACGGAGAGCACAGTGACTTTCGCTATCTCACTAAATCAATCTTATCCTCTCCGTTTCTCAGTGAATTGGTTCTTTTCCCAGCGGACACCTTTGTGCTAAAGGTCTTAAAAAGAAGGAGCTTGTGGTGGTGATAATAAAAGATTGGCTCTGAGGCCACACAAGTTAAGTACTGTTCACCATTGATCCACGCGTGCGGGCCTGTGTCACTGAAGCTGATAACGCTCCATAACGCTGCTGTGATCGCCCACAAAGCACTTCAAATGGAGGCCACTTTGATTCCCTAAGTGCTTAGAAGATCTTGTGTGGGCTAATGTGACGATTCACTACCTTAAGTGTTGTCTTTATAAGCAGGCCGCTTATTCGCGTTGTTAATTGGAAGCAGGTGACAATTGGCGGGAGGCTGAACACTCTTGATGTCTGAACTTGAATTTAGAGTGCATAAGAACATGGAAAGAAAAATGTAGCCCAAGGATAGTGCACAACACAGCGGTAACAGAACCGATGTTGTAACTGTGTTAATGGAGCAAACGGTACGACACGGTTGACACCAACCACATGGCGCCACCACCATTTTAAAGTGCATGCAGAGGTAGATGGAAAATTGGCAGTTTTGTTGTTGACTACGACCTGTTACAGTATTAGTCCAAAAAATATGCATACTAGATAGATATAAGCAAATTGTATGGATTTCTGGACTAAATTAAACAGTTCCAGGCATAAAAATGGCCAAAAGAACTGAATGATCCGTCCAAAGATGTTATGATATGTAGTATTCTACAGTGGTCACTTGGTGGCATTACTGTTACATTGCTGAGACAAAAGCCACTGCAGGAAGTACTGTACTGTAAGTACTAAAACTGGAAGTAAAATAAAAAGGGAACTCTCCCATTGCTAATGTGTGAGTCTAAATTTTATCTTATTTATGTCAAAAATGTCTCATTGTCTTCTCTTATGTTTCCTATTTTGGGAAACGTGACTGTAAAGTTGACTATGGGGTATTTCATATGTAGAAGGCTCAAGTAATGTTAAAAAGCGTAATTAGAAGGTTGTAAACAGGTTTTTGGCGCTCTAACAACAAAAATATTCAATTTATAACTAAGCAATACTGCAGTCCTTTTAATTTGACCTGAGTGATCCAACATACAGAGCAACATGCGCCCAGCCAAGTCCGGTGCCGCAACCCTGCTTTCTCTCTTTTAGTTGCACCACAGTTGTATTGATTGTTTTGTGTCCAAAAAGGAGGAAAACTGCGAGCCGCTGACAGCCTTTTATGTCTCCATCTTGCTTATACTAAACGCTTTTGGTGTTGGAGCTTATAAAGAGGAAAAGGCATCAGTCACAGTCAGGGAAGGGCGGCAACTTCATAAGGGCCAATCAGGTTGTGGCACACGCGGCGTGAAAAGCCCAAGTTGGGAGTAGTAAAAGAACATTAAACACTGGGGAAGTGAAGATGCATTTGGCATTTCAGAGACAGCTGAAGACTCAGATGGTCTCTTCAATCCCTGCTGACTTGGCCTCCGGGCCTCCAGCCCCGCTTTCATCTGTAACAGCTCCATGATATGGCACAAATAAAATGTTACATATACTGTGTTGGCTGCCATCTGCGCCTGATCCCCTGACTCATTCATTCTACTTGGCATCTTCATGCTTTTTACTGCATAAACCACAAGCCCTCTTGCCTCAGTATCCTTCCTCTAGGTTTGTCACTCCATCTCAACTGTCACTAATTCATTCTCTCACCCATCACGTCCGTCTCACATGTTTCCTGCTCCGCTTCTACAGCGTCATCGGTGTAATACAGTACGGGAGCGTTCTCCCCATGCTCCGTGCTGACCTTCGTTTTTACCGGGCTTCTGACTCCTCTGGCCTCCTGTCCCTTTCTCTTTTTTCTCCACCAGCCAAAATGGCGATGAACAGCATCCTTAATGCCGATGACATCAAGAAGGCACTAGACGCATTTGCAGGTATCACAACACGGGAAAAACTCAAGTCACTTGACTATATAAATAAGAATTCATTTCATCTCATATTGTGTGGTGCTTGTATTCTTTTCCCCACTCTACAGCATCCGTGACATTCTTAAATTGCACATCAATAACATTTTAACAATAGGGTTTCTGACACTCTTTGCTCCCAGGCTGAGACCTGGATGTTGGGAGAAGAAACTCTTGCAATAATAAGGAGAAAATAATACTTTACTATGGCCACTTATTATTAGTACAATAATAGTAATAATGATAGTGGACTTGCACTACATCCAATGTTCCTTACCTTGGATGCTAACACTGTGAACTTGTATTGCTATTTTTTGCACTCCTGATCATTTGCACTACATACTCTTTGGACATTACACTGTGAATTGTATTGTAACCTGCAACATTGTAAATACCATAATTATTCACTAGATCATGTATATAATCACAATTATATACACCCCATGTAAATATGTATAGTACTATTCTCCTGTTCCCCACTATGTACACATATTATTACTATTATTATTATTGTAACAGAGAGTGATATTGACTGGAGTCAAATTCCTAGTGTGGCAACACACATGGCGAATAAAGCTGATTCTGATAAATCACAAATAAAATAGAATTGATAATTAAACGTATAATACGTATTATTATTATTATTATATGGTATAATGTTATTTCAAAATTAGACTTAATGTAACCACACTCTACTGGGCGTCACTCCTACTTTATGCAAAAAGGAGTGTGTGGAATAAATATACCAAAAAATACAATTAAAATAGTATATTATAAATATACCTACTTTTTATGAATTAAATGTATTTTATTTTGCACTCAAACCTCCTGATAACATAATTTAGCAATACATTAACATGACAAATTTAAAAACCAGCCTTATTTATGGTGATGACTAATGTACTGTAATTACATTAATGCATGTTGTGTGTGGCAGTGGCCGACTCTTTCGACCATAAGAAGTTTTTTGAGATGATTGGCCTGAAGAGCAAATCTTCTGAGGATGTGAAGAAGGTCTTCACGGTGATGGACGCTGACAACAGTGGCTATATAGAAGAGGAGGAGCTCAAGTAAGAGAAGCATGCACGGTGACGCAGTACGTATCACAAATAGCGCAACACCGCTGTAACCCGCATGTGTTCTTCTGGCTAGATTTGTCCTGAAGGGGTTCGCCAAAGACGGCAGGGACCTGACAGATAAGGAAACCAAAACATTTTTACACGCGGCCGACAAGGACGGGGACGGCAAGATTGGAGTTGACGGTAAACACCATTCAACTCAAAATATGATGATGGATCCTAGACAATATTTTCTGGAAAGCAATAGTCACCCAGCATTGCACTCACAGTAAGCTTATCACACAGTTAAATGAATGGCGCCAACACAGCCATGACACCACAACTTGTATCAAGGAAGTAAACACACTGTAAAAATGTAAAATTTGTCTAAGTGTTGGGCCACTGCGATTGTGCTGTGTGAGTGTGTGTGCACGCACTGTAAACGGCACTATACGGAGGAATTACACTGACAGTGCTTAAATTTTTTTAACTCTAAACATGTAACATTGCTCAGTATTTTTTATGAGTCATATCTAAGTGTTGGGACACTGCGATCGTGCTGTGTGAGTGTGTGTGCACGCACTGTAAACGGCACTATAGGGAGGAATTACACTGACAATGCTTAAAAATGTTAACTCTAAACATGTAACATTGCTCAGTATTTTTTATGAGTCATATCTGAGTGTTGGGCCACTGCGATTGTGCTGTGTGAGTGTGTGCGCATTGTAAAAGGCACTATAAGGAGGAATTACACTGACAATGCTTAACTATGTTGGCTCTAAAAATGTAACATTGCTCAGTATTTTTCCATGAGTCATATCTAAGTGTTGGGCCACTGTGATTTTGCTATGTGAGTGTGTGTAATGTAAAAATTACACAGAGAATGATTAACTATATTGTCTCTAAACATGTAACATTGCCCAGTATGTTTTCTTGAGTCATACGTAAGTGTTGAAAAACTGATTGTGCTATGTGAGGGTGGGTGTATTGTAAAAGCCCCAAGGGGAGCAATTACACCGATACGCTTAACTATGTTATCTCTAATCATTTAACATCACTCAGTATTGGTACCCAACTCCGATTGTGCTATGTGAGTGTGTGCTTTGTAAAAGCCTCTGTGAGAAACAATTAGAGTGACAATGCACTGAGCTATTCGACTCTATAATACGTAACATTGCAAAGAAAAAGCCAAATACACACCCAGAATAAATCCTTAGCTGCTGTCCACCGAGTTTCTGTGTGATTTGCTTAAAGTAGCAATGTTACTTCAGAGGCCCACGTTTTCTGACACTTCAGCAGCATATTTTTCTTCCAAACTGAAACTTCAGGGCACTCATCTTAAGAGGATCTTATAAAACAGATGTAGATGCCGTGACAGTGTTTAAAACTGTCCTGACGTGTGTTCCCTCTGTTATAGAGTTCACCGCCCTCGTGAAAGAGTAGTCACGGTAGAAGATCGACTGGAAGACCACCTCCTGACCATCCCTGCATCCTGAAACCCTCCACACACACACACACACACACGCACACGCACACACACACTTTTGACTGCACAATACACCTGCAAACACACACGTAATACACATACAATACGCCAACACAAACACTTCAAAAGGTCCCCCAGCCATACATTCTCTCATGTTATCCTTTTTATACAAACTGTTCTTGTTTCCGCTTATGTATAGAGATAAAAACACACCTGCAGAAATAGACCTTGCCTTTTAAAGCAAAGTAGATACGTAAAGCGATTATAGGAGAGATAACCTCATTTCCCCCTGTGCTTCATCCCTTTATTTATCCTTGGTTAGCGTTTAAGTTTCCTATCATCACGGTTCATCCATCCAGTAATGATGTATTACTGTCATGCCATGAAAAGAAAGCGGCCAAGCTGTGAATACAAATAAATAAAATGAAGATAAGGCAAGCCTGGACTCACCGTGACACTTATGTTTGCTCGCTTTATGGATGTTATGCTTTGCTTTTTGCATTTTCCCCAAGCCAACTGCAGAACATCTTGACAGCAAGCTCATAATACATAAAGCTGTGCACTTTGAAGAGCCTGAGAGGGCTATTACATAAAAACAAACCCATACTATTATCCCATGTACCAGAGGTGCTGTGCTAATTTGCCAGAACCATACTTTGAAGCCTTTAGCACAATTGGATTCACACTGAGGTTCCATTTGGGTTAAGCATCCCCGGCGGAGGACCAAAACAGGCTACGCGGGATCTTCTTTTGTAGGCCAATTTACTGCCTGAGCAAATAAACCCCGAGTCCAATCATAGAGCCGACCAGCACAAAAACAGGTTGATTCACAATACTGTATCAATGGAAAACAATATCATGATTAAATTATCCTTTCATGAACAGCATTTCATCCTGACATACGTCTTGACTCATTTATATGATACGAGGGAATTATGACACCATACCGAAAAATATGATAACACTGAAAATAGCTCTGATAACCGATGAGTTAATAAAAAAAACTCAATGATGCATCATAATCCATACCACACGGTGGCGCTCCTTTTCTCTTGTGCCTGTGACATTAACAGCCTGCGCTCACTGGTGACAGTTGCAGAGACATTTGGCATGCTGGTTGTACCAAAATCTCAGCGCTGAGGGGAAAAGAAAAAACAGCAGACAAAAAAACCTCATCGGCCACCTGAAACGCCAGCACTGCTACCAAACCTGGGCCACGTTGAAAAGTGCAAACGTTTTGCCAGAGACCACTGTGGCATCACCCTGGCTGCTCGGAGTGTGCGCCTCAATACAGTGCACCTTGCTGGGTCACGTCAGGTGGCTCCTCCTGCTCTATACTCTGGTTCTCCTTGTGATAGTGATTTGGTAGTAATGACACAATATTTGATTATGACAAAACAACACAATTTGACAAGTCCTTCTTACCTTCAGGTGTGCACAAAACTATAGTTAAGTAAAAAAAATAAAAAAATAAAGTGCATGTAAATAAGGTTATCGTTATATCGGTCTTGAGAAGCAGAAAACTAACATTGAACTGGGGAAGAAACTTTAATGGGAATGACATTTTAATGAAATACATAAAAATAATTTGGCACTGAACACAGAGTATTGATTAGAACTGACACCATAAACAAAAAGTTCACTTTTATATCTAACCCATAAATAGTGCAAGATATAGAGTGAATTTCATGAAAGTATCTCTTTTAAAAATTATTTTTTATTCTATTATTTTAGAAAGACTTGTCAAGTTTACTATAAAAGTGTTTAAATGTTGCTGCCCCCTACAGGCCATCAGCAGGTATGAGGACACTTACCCATGCTTTACACATTTGACAGTTGAAAATGTGAAGTGCTCAGAGTCAGATGTCTTGACAGAAGTGACGAATAAAGCATCGCAATACCATTTGGTTGATCGCATTGAAAAACAAACTTCATATGGTCCAATTTAAAGTTCAGAACAGATTCTGTTTGTTTGCATACGTGCAGTCCGGTCGGTCCATGTTGCTCTTTTCTCACCGAATCGATGAACACATCATTTGCGATGCAGACGAGGCGCTGACCTGTCATTGGTGGATGTCGGCTTCAACTTAACCGTTGCAAATGGGTTGGTACCCCTTCAAAGGAGAGAGCGTAAAGAAGAGGCGTTAATGTGCATTCCATCCACGCACAAGCATCATGGGAAAAAACACTTTACCTGAAGATACGGCAATGCCTATGTGGGCCTAACACAAATGATTTTAGGACTGCAACACCTATTATACTCTTCCAGCGATAAAGCAATCAAGTTCCATTTCTGAATATTACAGGGATGTGTTGACTTTGTGCGCGTTTTGATTTTGACTTACTTTGGAAAGAGTTCAGGTCTTGATGCTTGTTGCTGGGATGGCTGCAGAAAACACACAACAAGGGTGTGAATGGAGATGTCTTTCTCTCTCTCACACACACACACACACACACACACACACCCACACACACACACACGCACACACACTAAAAGGGCAGCAGGCCCGGCAGGGACACATAACTCAACAACAGTGATGCACAATGACCTATTTTCCCCAGGTTTTTACTCTAAAACATGAATTTATATGTTAGCTTCCCACCCTTATACATTAAATCCATTGTTTATATTTATATAAACCAAACTTTTTCATTTTCTGGAGACCAGAATTCCACAGCTGAATAGGGCCATTCATCTTCTTTAAAGTCCTGTCAGGCAAAATCTCGCCCCACGCCTGGAAAAAATATGGATGC
The DNA here is from genome assembly GCA_024372805.1 of Oostethus manadensis. Classification (NCBI taxonomy): domain Eukaryota; kingdom Metazoa; phylum Chordata; class Actinopteri; order Syngnathiformes; family Syngnathidae; genus Oostethus; species Oostethus manadensis. The sequence continues at coordinate 1,192,372 of QODF01000128.1, forward strand.
CATTCAAGATGGCAAAATTCATGCAAAATTAATTCAGGCGCTTGCACAAGATTCACATGCAAAATAAGGAGATAGCAAACAATCTTTGGTACAAGTACTCTGTACATTTTTCTAATATAGATGTTTTGCATGGAGAGAGAAAAAGACTTGAAATGAAATATTGTCAAGTTTGGGGAAATAATCAAATTTATTATTTTTTTAAAATAAATAATCATCCCTCGTTAATCACGATTAATTGGTTCTAGACCTGACGCGTTGAATTTTTCACAATGTAAGATTACAAGTTAGTCAATGAAATACTTTTGTAGTTAGATCATACAAAAACATGTTTATAGCAAATTTAGTTTGCTCATAATGCAAGCTGGCAGAGCCCATTTCCCTAAAAAGCCGCATTTGCGCATATCTGCAATAGAACAGTGTTTCACTAGCTTTTGCAACATTTTGCATGTTTGAATTGTAGATAAGTACACGGTTATGTGACATAATGACCTAATGCAGGGGTTTCAAAGAGTGATGAGGACATCAGGAGGCGGAACATCTTGAAAAAAACCCCATCTTTTTCAGACCTACTAAAAACTTCAGTTACGGCAAAGGCAAAATTAAGCAATTTTTAGAAAAAAGCAAAAATCTTCAACTGAAAAAATATATTATTTGAGGGGAAGCTCACTGTGCCGCACGTTGAAAACCCGCTGATCTAAGGTAATGACACACAACACACACACACACACACACACACAGCTTCCTCAATCATACAATTTCAACAGCTGGAGCTTCCACCCTGCATCCACCAGAAAGAGGGATGAGGTGACATGGAGAACAGCACCTTGTCACACTGCCCCTGCTGGACAGAGCAGCACATTGCACATTGCACAATTGCCATCTTTCACATAGAGTATAATGCAACAGAGTAACAGGGCCAGTATAAAGATATCTGAGATTAAAAGTCTGAAGTTTATGAGAAAAAATGTAATTATACCAGATAAAATTAATAATTTTACAAAAAAATATGTTATATTACGAGAAAAAAAGTTGTAATTATACAAGAATAAAAGTTAATATTACAAGAAAAAAAGTTGTAATTTTACAAGAAAAATGTTGTCATATTGCAAAATAGGTCAATTTTGCAAAATAATTGCAAAATATTATTATTTTGAATTATTTTACAGGACAAAAAATTTTAACACCAAAAATAATATTAGGAAAAATGTTTAATTTTAGGAGAAAAAAGTCGTACATTTATGAAAAAAACATAATATTACAGGAAAAAAAAGATGTAATATTACAGATTTTTGTTTTTTTACCAAAATAAGTACTAATTTTATGAGTAAAAAAATTAATTTTACGACAAAAATGTCATAATATTACGAGAAAATAAATTGTAGTTTTATGACAAAAAAAGTTGTAATTTTAGGAGTAAAAAGGTCATAATTTTATCATTTAAAAAATTGTAATAGTATGAGAATAAAACTCATAATTTTACAAAATCACACCTTGTATTTTCATGTGTCATATGTGTCAGAAGAAAAATATAGCATTCTTCAGGAAGGAAGGAAACTTTCCTCTTGCTACAGGCAAGCTTTTATTCAGAACGGGACAGCAAAACAGAGCAGCCGGGCACAGATTAGCATGGGTTAGCATCACCTCACAGGTACGCTTACGTACCCCACCCTCTCCACATAAGGCCCCCCACCAAATAGCTGTCTCGGGTAATGCCTGTCAAGTGACGACTTTTATTCTCGTAAAGTTACTCTCATAATATTACAAGATTTTTTTCGTAAATGTACGACGTTATTGACGTAAATTTACAACTATGTTCTCTGATGATTTTAATACTTCGTCAAAACAGGCATTGCCTGAGGCAGCTATAAAAACAGGGGATTTGTGTGAACTTTGGCCTGGGTCAAAGGTAATATTATGAGTTTTTGCTCGTAAAATTATGCCTTTTCCTCATAATATTACGACTTTCTTTCTCGTAAAATTACGACTTTTAATCTCAAAATTATATTTTTTTAACGTGGCACTTTATTATACTCTGTCGTTGTATATTAAAGTGTGTAATAACAAAAAATATTTTGGATTGCAAATTTGTGATAGCCCACTTTACTGCTCCTAAAAAAGACCATCTCATCATCCAAAATAAAGAAAAAACACAGTATATGAGATTGATATCAACATTCACACTTCAACCAGATGGACTTTTCCAAGTTTCAAGTTAATAAGATGACTTGAATGGGCTGATTTGGCGTTCATTAATTGTTTCTAATGATTAGTAAAGCTAAGCGTGACTTTGACGGCCTTCTTCTGAGAAAGCCTTGAGGCAAAGTGTAGTAATTCCGCTTGTGAAGCCGGCAAAGACAGAGGGAACTGATTGATTCAACCAGACTGATCAATAAACGCTGTGGGATTGTGATACCTTTTTTTCTGGATAAGACTCGGCCCTCCTGTCAGATATGCCGGTTTGCATCGCAGAGGTTTTATTTGAAGACTGACTTAGTGGTGGTGGAGGGGGCGGAGGCGGGGTGTTGTTTCCTGGCGGGTCCACCCGGCTGCTCACACTGCTGTTGGTTCTTCCCCGCAGACCGGAACTACTGAAAGCACATACAAAGTATGTTCACAGCAAAAACTAGTTGAAGTAATAGTTCAAATCTTACTACATGAGTTTATTTCTTTGCATCTTTTCCCCTCACCTTTGAAATGTTCATCACTACTCATAAAGGCAATTTCAGCTCTTTTTAAAAAATTATTTACTGTAAAAACGTCACTTTGTACCCTTAAGTGCCAAAAAGGTCCATCACATAAAGTAAAAAGTTAACAAATGTTTTTCACTTTTGCCTCAGTCAAACTACGTTGTATGCAAAAGTTTGGGCATTTATAAATCATTGGATGTTTAAAAATCTACAATTTAGTTTTAACGTAACAAGTAACTGACAGACAAAACAATATTTAAGGAGTGAAATGATGGTTCTCACCATCCTTCGCCTCACTGAAGATGTTTTTTGTGGCCTACCACTTGACAATACCTGTGTTTCTGGTCTTCTATTTCCTGATTATGTTCCTCACTGATAGCCGAAATCTCTGAGGCGGCTTTTGTAGCCTTTGCTTAACCATGACGTACAACAATCTTCATTGTCAGGTCATTGGACAGCTGTTTTCAGGACCCCACGTTGCCCATCTTCACGGGAGATTTTAAGAGAAAACCCGCTTGCAACTGGCCACCTTGAATCATGTTGATTAGATGCGTCTATCTATGAAATTCAAGGTTAATGAGCTCACAAAACCCATTTTGTGTTCTAATGAACCAGCGTGAGGTAGACAGAAAAATTCAAATCAACAAAATGACACAGTTGTGTAATATATGAAAATTAAAGAATAGATCCAAATAGACATTTATTTATTAATGTAAATTGTCAGGGGTGCCCCAACTTTTGCATACAACTGTAGATGGTTAGAATGGGAGTCAATGGAACCAAATCAATTCCAAGGGTAAGGAGTGTAGCCACACATGGCAACCAATTTTTTTTGGTTTTGAAGGTAATTATTACATTTTATACATAATAATAATAAAAATGTACTAACAGTGTTTCATCCAGTCAGAATGGGAATTGACTGTGTGGGCCTGTTGCCAGAGGGGTGCTGCGCTCTAGCAACACCTCCGCTCTTGGCCGAGTTTCCCATGCTGTGCATTTAAAGAGACAAGATTTGAATGCCTCCTGCGAGAAGGTGGATGATCTCCTGCAGCTGAGCTTCCACTTGTCTGCCCTAATCTGGTTATTTTGTTTTATGTGCTCTGTGCTGTGCATTAAAAGAGACAAGATTTTGGAGGTCTGCTGAAAGGAGATGGAGCCGAGCCTCCACTTATTTTCCCTAATGTGATGATTTTGTTGTATGAGTGTCCTATGCTGTGCATGAAGTTGCTAAGGTTGGATGTCGAGTTCACAACCCTTGACTCTCATTCTGCGAAACACGGGGCTGGCAGAACCAGGCAAGTCACATTTGTACACATTTAAGTACAAAGTCTGAGTATTTAGTTCACTGTGATTGAGCAACATCTCTGCTCGGAGCGATAAGGGAACAGTAATGGTGTTCCTCACAGCACTGGGTCACCCAAATATCTTAAATGGTTCAGGTCATTATTCCAGACCTGATTATCGGTCCAATAAAACCAATCAGTAAGAATAGCCTGCGGAATGTGGCCCAGATGTGAAAAGAACTTTTAAAGAAGTATGCACGGGCGTGGCTAGAGATTACGGTATTATGGACCATCAACCACTCCAAGAAATGTACATGCAAGCATGAATAGGCCCCTGAGAATAAACGACACCCATTATTATCTTCAAACACTACCAGCAGGTCCAAGTAGTTTTTTGTCCAACCATGTTTCAACTTGTAATGGATTCATACGGACAGATCAAAGCTGTTTTATCTCAGACTCCACTCTCCTAGTGACTGAACAAAGACTCTCATTTGAGGCTAATGAGGCTGAAGTTCCCTGCAGATGAGAAAGGCCTAACATGAATTCTAAATGGATACGAGAGACACAGTGTTGCCAAGGAATTCCACGTTTCTTTAGTATCGCTTACCCCAAGTCAGCTGGCATAGGAAGGTCGTCCACCTCTTCCACAAAGGAGGCCGGGAACCATCCCTGACTGTAAACAGAATTATATGCTGTTAGTAGGGCTAATATGGTATTTTGAAGAGCAAGATTAGCGGCAAAGCCCTGGCAGATGGCTCTCACAACAAGACCAAAGTTTTTTGCGTTGCTGTGACTTGATTTGTCACAAAGTACATTGCCTCTGGGAGAAATGAGAAGTTACTGGCACACTGCAGGTAATGTTTTGTCATTTAAACAGTGGTACCTTGGGATAAAGTGTCCAAAATAAGAAGTGTTTTTAGATGCGTTCCCTCTGGAGTTTGTTTTTCCAGAGAGGTTGTGTACCACAGATATGCACTCAATAAGGTCAAACCTTTACACATTCCCACATAATATCAGCATTTGGGACCAAATATGAGGTGAAAGAAATCGCATCAAATGTAAAAGACATGAAAAACTGGGGGGTTTCCATATGTATAATATTTTTTAATACAGTAATAATCCATATTTCCAATATTGATATCCTTTTACGTAAAATCTGATCGTAGTTGCATGTCGAATCATGTAAGAAAAAGACAAAATTTATGAATAAAATAATTGTATTATAAATGTATAAGTATAATATAATAAAACAAAATAAAAACACTAGAAGTAATAGAGAGAATATGGGATAAACAATAGTAGCAGATTTACAAAAAGTGTGTAAAATATACAAGTAAAGCACATTCGATTAAATGCGATTAATTATGAGTTAACTATGGACAACGTGCGATTAATCGCGATCACATATTTTAATCGATTGACAGCCCTAGTTGTTAATTAAGGATTATAACGCGTAACAAAGCTCATGCAGGTGTACCTAATGTTGTGGCCGGGAGTGCATTCACTCACCGGGAATTGTTGCCAGCAGCACGGCCATACAACCAGCCGTTTTTTGGCTGCTGCACCAGTACAGTGATCACCTCTCCCTTGGTGAAGTGCAGCAAAGTTGGATTACCGCTACCAGGCTGATGGGCCACCCGGGCCCTCATGGATCTTCCCCCACCCCCCACGGACTCCGCCGTCGAGCGATATATGCTTCCCTGGGGGGACGGGGCTGCGGAGATCAAGAAGGAAGCAAACTGGTGATGACTTAGTTGAAGCACAATAGCTAAAATTGATGTCTATTTATTCGGTTGGTCTCTAAAATTTTTCACTCGTTTAAAACAAACATCACTGTTGATTCTTCAGGAAGGAGCTAATCATTTTCTTTAGTTTGTCATCCTTCGGTTATCATGTGTTCTAAAGTCTAATAAGAGAAGCACTTGTGCATGCAGTGATCCATCCACCCTGCGGGGGCAACAGTGAGGAGTACATGTCACAATGAAGCTGCACAAAGGTAATGATAGGGGTTCTATGTCTTGTCTAGAGGGCTCTAATAATGTTAAATCTGTATTTATAAGGCCAGACAGTTTTGTTATACCAACAATTATATCTAATAAAGAAGGACTCCTGTGTGGACATAGAATTATGACAGTTGGGTCTGGTACCAATTAGCCGCAATAAACGAGGGATTATGGTACACCTGGAAAATGTAACTTTTTAACAGTGACTTGATTACAAAATACACATTTACCAAATGCTAATGTGTTTAACTTGCATATAAATTAAAATACGTTTTAAAGAATTCCATCATTAAGCAGGTTGTGTGTCCTAATATACAGTATATCTATATAAATGCTCATAATCATATATCTTATTGTTATTTTTTTAAAGATTGGAGGCCGGAAAAAAAAACACTGCATAGTGCAAAAAACTGCTATAATAATCCATAATAAAATATACTTTGCATTCAGGAAGAAGCATCACGGGCTTTAAATTACACTTAAAAAAGTGTCTAAAATAGATGGGAAAAAGCATGAAACTAAAATGCATGCAATCCAACTGTAACATGAATTTCTTTATTTTCATTTTGTTTGTTTGGTCATATTTTATTAATGTAAAAAAAAATGTTTCCATCAATGTTTCTCTCACCCCTTGATGGTATGTTGCCGAGCGGCTGCTCTTCTCTGTTCTTCTTGTTCTCTTGTCTTATATGTGCCTGCAAATATACACACTACAACAACACATTTGACTTTAATGTTGTAACAGAGGTGAAATTGATGTTGTACTTTATTCACATGCCATTGGTGTTCACAGAGCTACCACCAGAGAGCGCTGTAGCAGCAGAAATAAAGCAATACTACTTCAGTTTTAACAGCCCTTTAAGGTAATTAAGAAACACATAAATTGATCTTATTGGCCTTTCTTTGGTGGTGCCCTTAGAAAAAGTAGACTATCACACACAGACATGCACACCCAGCGACTTGTTGGGATTCTGCCATAAACTCACAGTGTTATCCAATGCAGGGGGCCTTGTCGCAGCATGAGATCCTCTGGTGGCGTCTACCTCTTCTCTCCAGAAGTCAGCCTTCTGCTGGAGACTACTCCCGTTCTACCGAGGGAATAAAAGAAAACGCACACACAGTGGATGTAACCATTGCGTGACGGACACGGCAGAAGGCTTCCTGAGTGTTTACAAGGATAATCTTTTGTCAAACACGACCTTGCCAACTTGAAGATGAGGGTAATTAGTGCTCGCTTATTGCCTTTGCCCTTTGAGGCTTGAGCAGTGTCCTTACACTGATCACCTTTAAACACCACCGTTTGATTAGAGACACAATTATCTCAGATGGCTGCAAACGGACTTTTGACGATGACAGAGATACAGACGGTCTATTTAAAACAATGGCCTTTGGACTTTTGGCAAAGCATGGAGCAGCCTCATTAAGAATACATGAATCCCTCGTGTATCACGGTTAATTGGTGTCAGACTCGACCATGATAATGCATTTCTGCAAAGTAGGATTCTTAGAGCTTAGAAAAACTGTTTATGACCTTCTAAATACTATTTTTTAACATAATTAAAGCCCTTTAGACATAAAATAAGACCCCTACAGTCATCTTCACACATGTGATACACAATATAGTAGAAAAAATACGAGAAAATATCATTAGTGATAATTGTGCTCATTGTGAGATGAAGTCTGGTGCTTGTGTGTCTCACTTAACATTACAGTAACTTCACTGACAGTGTACAATACTACATATCATTGCAACCTCTTTCAATGCGTCTTTCAAATGCCTTGTATTTGTCTTTTAGTTTGTTTGGCAATTTTAATGCTTGGAAATGCTTAATTTAGGCAAAAAACATTGCATATTTTTGACTAACTATAATTGATTTTTTTTTTTTTTTACTTGAGCGTAAAGCTGCAAAATTCAAATTCAGAGTGTTTACTGTGGTAGAAATTATGTAAAAAATGGGCAAAAGGAAACGATCACCTGTCTTTAATAAAACATGCATCAGAGGAAATCAAATGCAGCGAGTTTGAACGGTGTCATTTTCTAACCTAGAAGCTGTCAGTGACTGTCTCTGAAGAGATAAAAGAGAGAGGATGGAGCCCAAAACAGACAACCTTTCCTCCATCCTGCTAAAGATGCTGAATCTCTATCATCTTCTAATCCCCTGCTCTGTGGCTGACCCTCATTATAAAAACGGAGGCAAATTTCCCCACAGAGACTAATAATGGCTGACATAATCATTACACATTATTGAGAATTCTCTTTGGAGCACATCCCCCGTTAGAGCGGTTCCGACAGCCACGGTAATGACTTACAAGATGATCCCGAGCTATGTTGCACCTGCTGTCGATAACCGCCAAAACAAGCTATCGTCCATGTTGCTGAGGTAGGAGGTGTACCTTATTCATGAGGCGGGAGAAGGACTGGATGAGGCCACAGTGTTTCTCAGCCAGGAAGCGGTATCGTCTCTCCTCCTCCTTCAGCGCCTCGCCATGGCTTTCCCGGAGGAAATGCAAGTACTCACCACCATCCTGAAGATGTACATACATTCATGTACATACTGTACACCACATAGGGCAGGGGTCGGGAACCTTTTGGGCTAAGAGAGCCATTAACAACGCATACTGTATTTTCAAAGGCATTTTCATGGGAGCCATATCCTATTTTGAAAACGTGAAAACAACTAAAAGTGAAAAAGCCGACAGTTCCAGAAGATAATACGTTTCTGAATCGGATGGGAAGTGCTGAGAAGGTTTTATGTTTTTATATTTAATTTTAACACTGTGTTTCTTGTCATGTTTTAATTTTTAAAAATTACATAAAACATACTTTATAAAACAAAAATTATATTTTTAATTGGAATGTTATGACTTTATTCACACAATATTTTAACTTTATTTACATATTTTTTCCCAACCTAACATTCCAAAAATTACAACTTAACATTGTTTTGTTTGTTTCTTAAAATTTCAACATCTAAAAAATAAAAATGCTCTGTTACGAAAATGACATTGTTTATTCTGGTAAAACTGTGACTTTTTTCTCTAAATATTTTGACGTTCTACTTGTAAATTGACAGCCATTTTTTCAATATCTGCTGGGTTTTTTTTCAATGTTTTCAACTTTTCTCATAACTATGACTTTATTCCTGTAATGTTTTGACTTTATCTCCTAATAGTATAACCTTTTGTGCGACCTAAAAGTGAGACACAAACCTGGTTCGCTCCACGTCTTAGCTGTCTGTCCATAGCTGCTGCCTGACTGTGAACGGTCAGCTCGTAGTGCTTCCTGCTGCCCTATGAGACACACATTGCGAAATACAATTAGTCGCTTAGTCGGAGGATGAAATGACAGTAATAATACGGTATGTATCACTCACTGATATGTAGTCTTTGTCCAGTCTCACGTTATTGTCCATCTCCTGAAGAATGTCCTCTGAGAACCAGCAAAACTAAACGGGCGCACACAAAATGAATTTGAACCCGCGCAATAAAAAGCACAGTCTTTTTTAATTCACTCATATTGTGAAGGTCAGAAGAGTGGTGGTGCGGTAACTAACTAGTGCCTCCAGCTCCAAGGTCAGTTTCCTTTGGCTCTCGGCAATCTGGATCAAAACATCTCCTAAAAAGACAGCACACAATTAGAGAACATTGAAATGAATGTTAGCAAATAAATACCATTGTCTTTTGCATATGAATATTACCATAAATCGCAATAAAAGATATATATGCTGCATATGTGTGATCGAACTGTCACCAAGATTTTTTAGTTTTTTTTAACAGTGCTTCGTTGCCGCTCCTAACAATATTGACGGGGCAAAGTGTATGAAAACAATAAAAATGTACTTGTTCAATAAATGTCAGAATGTTCTCAAAGAAGACAGACATATATTTTTTCTTTTTTTTCACAAATGAATTAAAACAGGCTGAAAATAATATATGTGCATTTAGTTTGTCAGTGGCTGACGCAGCAGCAGCTTCAAGCTTGACATAACTAGTGTTCTAATTTAATTTCGAGGCTAATAAACTATCTATCTATCTTAAACAAAACTGCTGACTAAAATACCACCTTTCTCACTCATATAATCCTAGTTGCACATTACTTACAGACACAATCTCTTGGGTAAAAAGCGCCCGGTATAATCTGTATCATTCCACTCAGTGTTGCCAAAAATCCAAACACCAGCCCACTGTAACTTGTACATGTTAAATCATACAGGGTATATATTTTGCTATGTAAGTCGTAGCTGACTGTAGGTAAAAACATACCTAGTGTATAGTTTAGACAGACTACCCAATGCTACATAGTTGTGTATGTATGCGAATGAATGTCAGTATTTCTCCATCTTCAAAAACTATATGTAAAAATGAAAACAAATCAAGGAATAAACGCACCTCCAATATTTAAAGCAAAAACTCTGCAAAGTATCTTTCTACCTCCTGCCTGTCATCATGAATTATTCATGCCCTCATGCCAACATCTGATACCCAACACTCTTGGTTAAATGATAACCGTGAGCACACTGACTCCTGTTGTCATGGACGCACGCAGGTCTACAGCAATTACAGCAGGTGGGGTCACGTCTAGAACACAACAATTTCAGAACCGTCGCCATTTAACCCCAGCAATTCTCCTTTGTGCCCGACTGACTCGACAAAAACAATCTATTTCCTGTCACTAATGTGTGCATGCTTTGTCTTACCTAAGGGGCGTGAGGACACGGTGTGGAAGGCCTGCTCGCCCATCTGTGAAAGTGCAGTGAAGTAAGCCTCGCTTTTTACAGCCAGAGCTGAAACACACAAATCATGTGAAAGTACACTCCCCAGCAATGGCAAAACAAAAGCATTAAAGGAGGTGCAGGTGATGTGTCTCGGGTAATTTGGTCACCATGAAACACAACCTCACTCACTCTGTGCCGGTGTTTGTTTAGTTGTTTAAACCCAGCAGAGGGGCACGGACGAGCTTCAGCTGCAGTTGTAGCTACATTTACAGCCACAGTACAATTTGTTGTGTTTTGTAAACAAAAATGATGCAGTGGAACCTTGGTTAGCGTCATTGATTCGCTCCAGAAGGTCCAACTCTGACCAAAACAAACTCTAACCGAATCAATTTTTTCAAAAACGTTAACACAAAACATGTAAATCTACAATTATATACTTCACTGAAGCTTCATTGACTGTGGCCAAAGTCACGACACGGACACCACCTTCATGTTTTGCCATGAGTTTTTTTTAAAATTCAGTAGTGTTTATCACCTCAAGTCTCCGCTTTACATTTGATTGCAGTTGCTTAATAACCCTAAATACAGTCAAATAAAGTTGCAGGTGCAAGCATTTGATAAAGTGAGAAATTAAATAAATAACTCACGGCAAAACACAAAGGTGGTGTCTGTGTGAATCTTGCTGCCATATTGTTGTCTTTGTCAATAATCACACACAATACATACATTTAAAAACTATTCCATTAAAAAAAATACTTATTCTAATCTAAGGGGAAAACACTATTGAATTCAAGAAATAACACATGGCAAAACACAAAGGTGGTGTCCGTGTTGAGCTCGCTGCCATTTTGTTGTCTTTGTCAACAATCACACACTGTCTTTGTCAGCAATTACCCACGGCAGATTTAGATTTATAAATGATTTAACTTTTTAAAAAGATTTATATTAATCTGAGGGGAAAATACTATTGAATTAAAGAAATAACTCATAGCAAAACAGGAAGGTGGTGTCACATTCTGTCTTTGGCAACAATCATGTCTTCAGTGAAGGTAAAAACAACCTTAACTGTCTATCCCTTTTAGGAAGGTTTAATGCATATAACATTATAATTGTAACACTATAAAACTGTGTTTTTCGTTAACATTTTTAGACTTGTGACAGAACTGTTAGAGTCGACTGCTGATGACATGACAGACGGACTTCCAGATTCTGTTTCCATGTAGTAGCAAGCTAATAGGCTGCTAAAAGGGGCAGTTTGTGATCAAAATACATCAAGAAAACAGTTGGGCTCACGCAGTGTATTAATAATACGACGAGCCGTGCGCCATATTGCACACTAAGCGGTAATGTACGAAAATATTTTGAACACACTAACTGTACCTGCAAATCTACTGACATTTGCCATGGATTTTAACACTCACACCATGAAGGCTGCACCACAAAAATACATAATCCAGGGTAGCCACGGCAATGATAGTGATGAAGGAATTGTCTTCATATTACAAACCAGTACACTGAAATGATAAAACTGTTATTGTATGGTGCGATGGGAACTAAAAACTAATACTCTGCCTAAAAATGACTACCCAAGTGTGACAAGCATCCACACTTAAATACAAATATAACTAGCCCAAGGTGCATGTTTAATTTGGAAATTATATGAGTGTGTGTTATGTTCCAAGGGCGATTCTAATCCGGATCTCCTGACTGTGAGGCAGATGTGCATCACAGAAGTATTCTTTAAACCAACTTCCTACAGTAATCATAGCGGTAATAAAAAGTGTTATTTGATTGTTGATAATGCAGCAATCACAAACTGCACAAGTCATGGATAAAATCATAACAGCAAACATCACCAGCACTACGCATTCCAATCCCAACGTCTACGGACTTTGGAATGGGGTTTAATTTGTTTAGTTTACGTTAATGAAGGAAGGCGTGTCGACGTCACACAAGAGGACACAGGAAGTGAGAAATTCAAATTTTTTGCAACGTTTCATCTCCCCTTGTCTGCCGCCTTACCTTGAAAAGCTCGGACGTAGCTGTGTCCCAGGGACACAAGTTTCTGTAGGCCCGGGTTGAACTCATCCATTAAGCTCTGTTGAAAAAGAAAAGCCAAGGAAGTAGATTCACTCTCAATTCAGAACACGTTCATACGAGCTACAATCTGTTACTCACTGAGTAAATCCCCAAGGTCGATCGATGGAGCTGGTCGCTATTGACTGCAGACATGTTAGCATCCACAACGGGGTTAGTGTCAATGAAACTCTGTGAGAGCAACCAGGTCTTAACTCATCCAGGAAGTGGGTATACAGGAACCACAGTGTGGGACGTATTGGACTGATCAAGTGCAGGAGGCTTCTCAGGTTGTTGAGAACATACACAACTGTGACTTGAATAGCCCACGGTAAATAATTAAACACGGCCCTTCCATAAAACCCAATGGATCACGCTGTAAACCATGACTGTGTGGGCGTGTCTGCCACGATATACTGCATGCTGAACTCAGCCCTGTGATTTGCGAGTGCATTCGTCATGCAAACACTATTTGCAACGCAGGGGAAAATGCTGAAAAGTGCTGGAAATGTTGGGGGAAAAGGAGGAAGCTATAATAAATCCTGGTTTGAACACCTGTGGAACCACGCTAAGCATGTGTTTTCGTTAACATCAAAAATGTACTCAAAATTTGCATACTTTTTTCCCTTTAGCCGACAATATGCCGCCCATCTTGTCATGTGATTAATACACTGTATGAATCCAACTGTGTTTTTTAAATCACGAAGCATCCTTCTTAGCAGCTTGCAAATACATGGAAACTGGAAGCAGAAGTCAGCTCCGTCGCCCGTCAATGATGTAATCAGCGGTTGACTGTAGTTCTTGGCCAACTAACACAGTTATGCCACAAGTCTCAAAAATGTTGACACAAAACACATTTTAAAATTTTTTTAATGGTTTGATTTTACATAAATCAAACCATTTGAATATATATATTCTATACCCTGCCTCTCGCCCAAAATCACCTGGGATAGGCTCCAGCAGACCTCCGCGACCCTGATGATGATAAGCGACATACAAAATGGATGGGTGGATGCATGGATGGAAAAGCATATAAATGAGGAATGAAGGGGCTAAATGGACATTTATGGTTGCTTTTAGTTTTTATGGTTATGGTTGCTTTAGCTTTTAGCTTTATTGAAGACCTGATTGTTACCAAAGATTGTTACCTTCCTGTTTTGCCATGAGATTCTCAAATTCAGTAGTGTTTGTTATTTTCTTTATTAAAATGAAGGCACTCGCAACTATCTTTGGCTCCCTTTTCATTATTTTGCAAGCGTGATCAATAACATTATCAATCAACCAATAAGCAGAGACCTTAGGTGAGAAACACTATTCAAGAGTTCAACAAAAATCCTCACAGCAAAACAAAAAGGTGGTGTGTGTGTGTTGATCTTGCTGTCACATTGTGTCTCTGACACATCTTCACTGAAGGTAGAAGTAACCTTAAATGTTGACTTATGCCTTTCATTCGTAATTGATTTGCATTTATATTGTTTTCTGCATGCAAAACTATCATTTTGGAGTTTCCGGAACGAATCAATTGCATTTACATTAATTCTTATGGGAAACAATGATGAAGCTGCAGTACGTATAAGTTAGAGTAGGATCTTCTGGAATGGATTAAAGACCAAGGTTTTACTCTATTAACTTAGTCGGTCGTTTTGGAACAGTTAACATAAATATGATATTAAGCCGTAATGCAAGAGCAGTACTTAAAGTGATAATACTCCCTACCAAATAATGCTATTGTATAGACCAAGTGAAATAACAACCCTCATCCTTCATAATACCAATAATGACCACAACAAACTACACACATCTTTAGTTTTGTCACCAATGGTGTGTTGGCTCCGTTCAGTGTGACCTGCTGAAAGTACTGCAAGGTGCTGACTCCCATGGGGGGGGAAGTCTTTTGGCCCCACCTGTTGGTTTGCATGTGTAAACCTCTAAAACAATTCCTTGTTCTCAGTCTGCTTTCTACATAGAGTATAAGAAAAACATCTTACATTCAGGTCAATCCGGTACTTTACTAAATGCGGCTTAAATGATGAGCCTTATGCTTTATATATTAACTGGGAGAGGGTTTTTCTATGAACGTCTATTTCAACAGCCCTGAGATAATAGAAAAGTAAAAGTAAAAATAAACTATAACAGTGTTTGTTTTGTTTTTTTACCCGTGCCTACATGAATGTCCAAGTCGCATTACACTGCATAGACCTGCGGCGGTTTATGTCTGTATCATGGCTGATGATCTGTTTGCATCAGTACAACATTATGTCGATAAGTATTGATGGCTTCTAATCAAGTGAGTAAATTATGTAAAGCTCTGACGACCAACTTCATTATTTATAGTTTAATAAATTACAGGCCATGGAAAGGAGAGTGACGCAGATGGAGGTATTGGCTTGTACACTAGGTGGCATTAAAAACCAATTGGATACACGAGTGGAATTTTAAGCAGCTTTGTAATAAAACTGCTCCTTAAACTCCTTTCTCTTCGTGGAAGTGTAATTAATTTCACGAGTGACGTGTAAGGAAAGATTCATCCTCGACACTCATAAAGAGTTGTAGCTCCACGCCCAACCGGCTAAATCATGAAAAGCACGGTGCAATTTTTTCAAATCTAATTTGTCTTGAAGCATGTACATTTTAATGAGAGCCTGTCACATTTAAAAATGTCACCGACGACTTGGATGATAAAGGGAGTTAGGAGCCTCTTGCATGTTCCACTGGCTTTTTATTTAAATCACACCCGGTTGAACAGAGGCTAGAGAGCTCTCACAACATAAATCTCTGTGGAATGAAAATGCCGGTCAAACAATTACCCCCAACAGGCAGCCGCAGTGAAACTAATCATAAAAAGTTGCAAACATTACTGCAAGCGTCGGAGGCTTGAGTGTGGAGAAAACAACAATGCTGTGAACGACCACTAGTTTGTGTCTGTTACAAAAACACAGTGGCAGAAGAGAGGAGACGTCGTCCTCCGTCTCTAATGGAGTACTTAGTCATCTCCTTGACTATTCTCGGGTTCCTGTGATGAAGACAAGCTTTTTTCTGCCGCAGACATCTCCCCCCTCTTTCATATTAGAACTCAGTGCACGCAACGTTAAAACATCCTTGCTCAAGTCTCTTCTGAAGTTGAACATCAATTACTCGTTTATATAAAAGCGTCTTCATTTCACATGTGTGTTTTATTTTTATGTGGCACTCATGCAAACACACACAAGCTCCTGTATCTTGGTGCTGGTCGTGCGTGTGGGTTTCACACTAAGATTAACATGTATTAGCACTTGGCTGCGTGAGCGTGATTTAATGGCCCTCGCTAATAGCGCCATGTCTGAATTGTGCAACACGCACAGGCACCCACCAGCCACCACCAGGGCCATCATTCTGTCATCCGTGCTGCTGTAGAGCAGCTCCAAAAGGAGACCTTGAGACTGACTTATAGCCATGCACACGTCACATTACGCTATGTACTGTCTGTCTGTAATGTGCTGCTGAGCTGCAAATGATTATACCTCAGGGCAGGGGGGAGATGTTGCAGATGCATGCGTGCAGTAGTGGAGCAACTCTGCAAGTAAAAATGTGGCCCGTTACCAAAGAACCAAAGGTTTGGTTACCTTGGAAAGCCATCCCACTTGCTCTCATGGCTCACGTACCCTGTAAAAAAAAACAAAAATGTTTTTTTGTTTTGTTTTTTTGTTTTTTGTTTGGTTATGCTACTTTTCATTGGGCTTTGTAACAAAAATGTGCTCCAAGCAGCTGGGCAAACATGATACCAGGAGCAACACGAATCAGAGCAAGTCTTCCTTGGACCATCCATCTATTTTTTATACGACTTGTCCTCATTAGCGTCACCAGTGAACTGGAGCCTAACCCAGCTGACTTTGGTCAGGGCACATATTTACAAATAAGTCACATCACAGCTAAGATGCTGAGGTTCTCTTTGGGTGTGACCAGGATGGACAGGATCAGGAATGATACATCAGAGGGACAGCACATGTTACAGATTTTGGAGATACAGTTAGAGAGACCCTGATTGAGAGGGTTTGGACATGTCCAGAGGACAAATAGTAAATATGTAGGTAGAGGAAGACCAAAGAGGAGATTTATGGATGTAGTGAAAGAGGACATGAAGGTAGTTGGTGCGAGAGAAGAGGATGCAGAAAACAGGGTTAGATAGAGGCAACCCCTGAAGAGATAAACCGAAAGGAAAAGAAGAAGTAACAACGTACAATTTACAGCAGGGGTATGCAAACTGCAGCCTGCGTGTCGCATCTGGCCCGTCAAGTGTCTAAATCCGACCCACCAAGCATTTCCAAAAAGTTTTTTTTACACTTTTACATTGAAACTGCTGCTAGCAACATGGCTTGCTTGAGTCACCAAAATAGTAAAATGCAGTCTGTATCTTGTACAAAAAACAACACAACACATCAACAGACAAAGTAACCTACCTACTGCACAATGTGGGCATACAAACAGATATCTACATGCAACACCTATGGCAAAAAACACTCATATATTCCTGCCGCAAGGCATGCTGGGTAGATGGTGGTACTCTTTCACATTTAGCATTGTTTGTCACATTTTTTGCACTTCTGGTGCTGCATGATTTTCCTCTGCAGAATTAGCTAGCTGACTAAATAAATGATAAATAACGGCGGGAATGACCTCTCAATCACCCAGGTAGGCTACCGCATTATGCAGTAAAAATCGCGTTTTGGTGTCGGACTCGGGAAATATGAAAAAGGACCGCCGGCATTGGCTCTGGCTGCCAGCACTAAGACAGAGCATGGATGGATGGATAAAAATGCGTAAAAAGTTGTATATTTTGAGTGCTATTTTTAACACTGTGACGTCTGTATTGGTTTACTTTAAAAGGTCAGGGAAAATACTATCAATAAACAAATGTTATCATGTTAGGACATGTCTGAGGGCCAGACGTAGTCATTGAAAGAGCCACATGAGGCTCCCGAGCCATAGGGTCCTTACCCCTGATTGAGATCCTTCTATGCTTTCGGTCTGCGAATAAAAAGACAGTGAATGGCTGGTGTAATTATTGCACTATTGCATCTAATGAATGGATATATTTCAAGTCAACTTTCTATGACACTGATCACAGAATTATATCCCTCCCCCCCACACTATGACTGCAGCTCGAATAGTGGGGACATGCGCGTTGCGGAGGTGTAAAGCAACACTAAGCTCAGATGCTCTGTCGACTCCATGATAACTCAATTGAGGCGCGCTAATGCCCCCGTCACCTGCTTTTAGGTAGAAGTCAACTGGATTTTGTTTTCCTTCAAGCTGTACTCGTCACAAGGCACCAAGTCGATGATTTTGCTGCTTTTGGACTTGAACTTCTTCTGCTCCGGACTGTTGTCATGATTGGATTTTTCTAAATTGTCGAGCGTCCCCACCGCCAACCTGAAGTTCATTGTGATCATCTTGGCCGCCGGCATGGTGGCCTTCATCGGCGCCGTTATCTGCATCATCGCGGCCGTCCACACCGGCACCGCGAAGGCGGCACGGCAGCCCCCCGCAGCCGACAACCGCTCGGCGTATCCGGCTGGCGCGACGCGGCCCCCGGCTACCAGGGGCTCGGCGGCCAGGGCTGGATCCTTGGGCGCTCTCCACGGTTCTGAAGTGCCCGAATCCGAGGCGCCCACCTTCCACATCGGAGCCGGCGGACTGGACGGGGTCACTGGACTCACCGGGCACGACCCGGCGCTCAGTCGGCTAATATGCACGCCGATCCCGGCCGGAGAGTGCAACCCGAAAAACTTTCAGCAACAAGCGGACGACCCGTCGCTGTACGCGGGCGAGGACTGGGGTTATCTCCGCACCACCGCCGACGAGCTCCGGCAGACCGTCATGCAGCAAAAGGAGCAAATCCAAACGGACCAGCGGACCATCCGGGAGCTCACAGGGAAACTATCCGAGTGTGAGAAGGGGCTGGGGGGTCGGGGCGGCGTCGCCGACAGGCGCGGGGGCGCTGTGGGCATATGGGGAGGCAAAAGCCCGGCAGAGGGGGCTCAGCTGGAACGGATGATGGTGCGGGACAGCCCGGCGTCCGCGCCTGACCACATGCTCACGGCACGGGCTGTGGATGAGCTGGAGCAGGCAATCAGTCAGCTCAAAGACCGCATAGAGCGGCTGGAGGTACGTGGTGGAGCAAATCCCCCCCTGCACACAACTACACTACACTGCAGAGGCGTGATGAACCCCGGGAGCAGCCGCGGAGTGCCTGCATGGCAGCCCTCTGTCAGGATGTTTGACCGCTTATTATTGCTGATGCTTAAATACACCTCTGGGATGATTCCAAAACGAAACTTGACTCTTGATGCCATGTTTTCAACGAAAAAACGGGAAACAAGTGGGCCTTTGTGAATGGAGGCAGCAAAAAGCTTGTTTTTGTAAACACCAAGAATCAAGTCATTCATTAGGCTGGGGTGGGGGTGGGGTGGCCTGGGGTGGGGGTGGGGTGTTTCACAACACTACCTCGACATCTGCAATTAAGAACAAAAACCCGCATAAGGATCTAAATGGATGCAAAGGCGGATAGATATTCATAATATGTGTAATCATAGTAATCCTCGCTGGCGTGTTCACAGCAGCCGACTGTTTGGCCGATACAGTATTCCTGTTAAGCTACCCTGCCAAGAAAGCAGATTGCAATTTAGTTTTGGGGAAAAAGGAGGAAGGCATGGGAGAAAGAAAGGGGGCGAGGTGGGCAGGATGGAGGGAAAAGATGCTAAAGTGGCGGATGAGGGGGAGAAAAGACAACACCAGCCGGCTGGAACGAAAGAGGTGGGGGTAGAGTGCAGAGTAACGTGGAACATATGACCAGATTCTGAAGATGTCTATCCACATTCATAAAGTATGAGTTGCCTGTATTGTGCACGAACCACTCATTCAATTTAATGCCTGTGCTGACCACACAGTGTTGACTGTGTGCTAATTATTTGAGTTGTTCGTTATGCCGTCTTTTTCATGCTGCTGCATCATACCAGTTCAGTAATTCAGTGTTTCTATGACAAGCCGGTACGCGTCTCTCAACATCCCAGTCACGTTTCCAACAGTAGGTGCTTGGTCTAGCGGCAGCGCAGTGGTGTTTACACCAGATTGTGTGTGGTGGAATTTGCGAGACAATCTGGATGGATTATTGTGCAGATAGAACACCAGTCGCAATAGATATAAATCTAATACGGCAGTCGGTCCTTGTTTATCAGGACAATTCCTCCTCCAGGGGATTACCTGTAAAAGATAAACACGTGTTTGTGGTATAAACATTTATGAAAATGCACAACTACAATGAATGGTGCTCCGGCATTTAGCGCGCGCACAGTCATGCATTTATGTATCAGACAAAAAGATGCAAGAGTAATGACTTCTTTTCCCTGTAGAAAAACTTGACGTCTGCATGTGTAAACAAATACCTGCCTCAAGCTCCACCTCGGGCTCTGTAATAGAAATAAAAAATGAGAGAAGCAAGCACAGACCCACAGGACGGTGTGTGATCAGAGCGTGCCTCATCGGAATATTCATGCTGCATGTTTTCAACGCAAGTAGCAGCTTCAAGCAATTTCAATTTACACTTCATCCTTTACAACCAATATTGATGCCTTGTGTGATATTCCTTTGTTATGGATCCGGTTGTTGAGGCTGGGCATGTAATGTAGAGGAGCCAGCAAAAGAGATGTGATTGTCATGCAGGGGGAGATGAAAACTGGTCACAGAAGCACTGGAAATTCTCTTGGGATTTTCAGCTTATCTCCCGTTGGGGGGGAATCAATAAGTAATATTGTCTGGAAATGTCCAGAACAAACCTGTCTGTGAACGGTAACATGGACGCCAAAGTCACGTCTTCTTATGCTTTTCTTTATGGGAACTGATTCAATTCTCCTATAAGTCCAACCTCTATTTGTGTCATCTTATGCAACGCATGTAAGCAGAGTACACACTGGTATTTTCTGTATCGTTTCCAAAGCCATCTCTGTAGGTCTTTTGCAAATAGATGTGTAAAAAAAAAACAACAAGGTTTGGGAATGTTGAGAGTCGTTAAATAAAAAACAATTACGGAGCGGTCTTCCAGACAGTCGCTATATAAGATGCTGGTGCACACATGGAGGATTTACAAGTCCATCCATATGAGTCAACCCGTCTCACATGTGCTTTAAACCAGGAATGTTTTAACTCTGTCAAATACTGCAGTTTTACAGAATTAAAAAACCAAGAGCGGAGTGAAGCATTAGAACATGTGTGTCCAAAGTGTGGCCCGCGGTCTAACCAACAGTATCATAATAACAACAAACGTTGACGAGAAAAAGCATGTTTTAGGAATTACACAATGTTTACACACTAATACGGAAGAGTATTTGCTCTGCCGCTTATGCAGTGGAACCTCGGTTAGCGTATGCCATGGTTAGCTTGGAAACCGGAAGCCATTGTCCCCCAGTTCTGTTGCCGGTCTATGATGTCATCAATGGTTGACTCTGGTTCTTTGCTAGCTAACACAGTGAAGGCCACAAGTCTCTGCTTTTGTTTTTGATCACAGCAGCAAAATCAGTGCCAGCACTTTGATAAAAAAAAAAGTTGAAAAAGTCAAGAACTTCATAGCCAAACACAAAAGTGGTGTGGATCTCTGCTCATCCCTTCTGCCTCATAGTCGTCTTGTCAACAAACAAGTTTTCAATCATAGTAGAAGTGACGTTAAGATTTTTACCTTTGCTTCTTTAGTTATATGCATTTCAAAAAGTCGCTTACTACAGTTCAGAATGGCACACATATTTTGGTGTTTCCATTGCAAAAGAGTACAAAATAAACAATCTGCATCATCCTAACTGTCAGTAACTTCACTGGAGAACTGGTTGATATGGAAGAGGCCAAATTACAGTACAAAGGGGTGGAAACCCAAGCCTGGTCAGGGTCTATACAAACTGAACTGTACCAAACGTGGCTAAAAACAGGATGTTAAGATCTTAGTTTTTAAAAAAGCATTTAAAAATGTACCTTTGTCGTCGTCCTTCTATGCAGGCGGACATCAACCTGTTTCCTCACAACCAGTCTGACATCAACACCTCGGCAGTGGTGGAGGATGGAGCGAAGTCTGTTGGCCCAGAGAGGCTATTTGATTCTGGGCACAACTCTGGCACAGACAGGCCCTGGAGGATGGAGGACTTGGAAGGGGAGCTTGAAAGGAAAGTGGAGCTGTTGGAGAAAGAGAGAAAAGCCTTGAGGCTGGAGACTGAAAGACACAGACAGGAAATGGACCGTGGCATAAGTGATCTCCACCAACGGCTCTCAGGACTGGAGGAAGGTAAATAATAATGGAGAGCGGGAACAAATGGCAGTGTGTTTGAGTGTGTGTGTTAAGTGACTATACTGTAATCGCCAAAGCTGTCAACTGGGTTTCTTTGTAATAAATAAATGATGACATGCTAAACAGATCAGAAAGATTATGAAATGCATATCATGCTTAGAAAAGCAGTACAGATGTTTAGAATAAAAAAAGAGCAAGATAGAAAAAAAAACCTTTGATCTTTTTTGCCGCTACTTCTTTGAAATATCTGTATTTTACCTCTAACGTCCTGTTATCGCTTGCTTCTTTGGCTTTTCTTGGCAATTTCAGCAAGTTCCTACCCAGAGGGCTTCAGACTGTTGTTCCCATCCCGTACAAACTACATGTATGCCGTGGTGAAACAGTCAATCCCAAAATTACAGGCCTTCACCATCTGCCTGTGGCTTCGACCAACAGAAGTAGGCATCGGGACACCCCTGTCTTACGCCGTTCCTGAGCAACCCAATGAACTTCTGCTGCTGCAAGGCCTGCATACGCCCATGGAAATGCTCATCAATGACAAGGTACAATGCCGTCAAGAGTCCTTTGACTTACTTCTTACTTCACATGTCTTGGATTGGCTTATTTAGTCATATAATTCCCACCTAGGATCAAATATCTGTCATCAACTGGAAGAATTTAAACTCCACAAAGGCACAAAACACAGACTGAAAATGTCCAATACAACAGGTTGCTTAGTATACACTCACAAATAGTAACACCATATCCAAACAAGGAAGACTAAGATATCCCCTTGTTGGTCTTGGAGCTTTAGAGATACAGTGTTGTTATTTTTTTGGTTGTCACACTTACATGTTTTAGATCATCAAAACAATATATAACACAGTTTTTAAATGAAGCCAAATCCAAACCTAGGTGGTTTTATATGGAAAAAGTGATTGCCCCCTAAACCTAATAACTGGTTGGGCCACCATTAGCAGCAACAACAGCAATCAAGTGTTTGTGAGTCTCTTAGAGTGCTGTGGAGGAATTTTGGCCCATTCATTTTGCAGAATTGTTGTCATTCAGCCACATTGGAGGGTTATCCAACATAAAGCACCTTTTTAAGGTCATGTTGCAGCATCTCAATAGGATTCATGTCAGGACTTTGACTAGGCCACTCCCAAGTTCATTTTGATCTTCTTCAGAAATTCAGCTGTGTGCTTTTGGATCATTGTCCAGATGGCCGGACATTCCGTTTCAGAATTTTTTGGTAGACAGCAGAATTCATGGTTCGATTCATCACAGCAAGCCTTCCAGGTCCTGAAGCAACAAAGAATCCCAGACCATCACACTACCACCATCATTTTTGACTCTTGGTAGGATGTTCTTTTTCTGAAAAGTGGCTTTACTTTTACGCCAAATGTAATGGGTCACACACCTTCCCAAAAGTTCAATTTTCGTCTCGTCAGACCTGAGTATTTTCCCAAAGATCTTGAAGTTCATCAAGATGTTTTGGAAGTATTCTTCTTTTTGGTCAGCAGTAGTTTTCATCTTGGAACTCTGCCATGCAGGCCGTCGTTTTTGCCCAGTGTCTTTCTTATGGTGGAGTCATGAACATGTACTTTGCCTGAGGCAAGTGAGGCTTGCAGATCTTTGCTGTAGTTGTGGCGTCTTTTGTGACCTCTTGGATGAGTCGTCGCTTCACTCTTGGAGGATTTTGGTTGGCCAGCCACTCCTGGGAAGGTTCACCACTGTTACATGTTTCCACCATTTGTGGATAATGGCTCTCATTGTGGTTCGCTGGAGTCCAAATGCTTTAGGAATGGCTTTCCAGACTGATAGATTGCAATTACTGTTTTTCTAGGGTAAAAACTGCATTTTGCATTCATTTGTGTTGTCATTGACTAATATTTTAATTTGTTTGATGATGTGAAACATTTAAGTGTGACAAACATGCAAAAAATAACAAATGAGGAAGGGGGCATACACTTTTTGCACACCACTGTATATTTAAGAAAGCAATTATTCTAAAATTGCTCGGCGAAAACGTATGACCTTTGAGGCAGAATAACCACTGGCGGCTAATATGTCGTGTTTGTAGGTGGCACGGTTACCTCTGAACCTCTCCAGAGGCAGCTGGCAGCACATCTGTGTGACCTGGAGTCAGAAAGGAGGAGGTTGGCAGGCCTACCAAGGGGGAAAGCTTAGGGGAGAAGGGCAAGGATTGGCAGCTGGTCATGACATTAGACCATCAGGCGTGTTAATACTGGGGCAAGAGCAGGTAAATGCACAACACACTGACTGAATTATTATGTTGCAAGCATTAAGGCGAGTGTGTGTTGTAAGCAGGGATCGAAGCTCATGAGTAAATGTGTTTTTGGGTCATAAACTTTCTGAATTCTGCATCTAAGAGCGCCACTTTCTCCCCCAGGATTCCCTTGGTGGAGGCTTTGACTCAACTCAAGCTTTTGTTGGGGAGTTATCTCAGATGGGTCTTTGGGACCGAGTCCTATTGGCAAACCAGGTGGCCAGCTTGGCTCGGTGTGGGATGGTAACCCAGGGCCGTGTGGTACCTTGGACGGAGCGCGAATTGGAGGTTTATGGTGGCGCCACCAAGTACCCAGGGGAGCCTTGTAGTAAACACAGCCAGAGCTCCAAGTGACAGATGGAAAAGGAGGGTGAGCGGGGAGACGGAAAGTTTCACACACAAAAAGTTAGGATTCCGTCTGCCCATTATTGGTACTAAAAATCTTTTTAAGCTAGTCTATGTGGCATGAGTAGACGTTGCAGTTACACTATACGGACGCAATGATTAGGACACATGGACAGAAAAAAAAAATGTTTTCTCTCCTTTTTGCAACTATTACTGTCACACTATGTATTGCTCTGGGCGGCAGCCACTGCTGTGCCCGAAAATTGAAAATGGATTGAATGGAACGTCTGTCTCAAGAATGTTTTTGTCCGCATATTTTACTCCATACTGTATTGTGTATTTCAGTAATAGCTGACAAAATGATGAAAAGCTGTATTGTACAAGAACAGTCCTCAAAGCTGTCTGGAAAAAACATACATTGTGTGTGAATTTAAAAACCAGCAATTTCAATGTAATATGTTGTGTTATGGTGTTCACTAATAACTGAGCCATTTACAAGCTATCCATCACACTGGCCTGAAGTGCACCTTGATCAACAAGAGATACAGAAATAAGCACATACAGATGAATGTTGCAAGAAATTCAAGTTCTGTGGCTGCTAGTATTAATTCACAGAGGTTAAAGGTAGGTCATTAAAAGCTCTGGCAGTTGAGACTCAGATAAGATGATGCAAAATGTTACAGGAATGGGAAGGAATACCAAGGAGAAACACAAACGATTATTCTGAGAGCCTTCAGACCTGCATGTTGTAATCGTATGTGATGTTTTGTCAGTGCAACATGTTTGTCTTAAACTTCACAAGTACGAACATCTAAGTGTATACAGCAGATGGATTCTGGCTCTATAAATTGCGGAGTGATTTACTTAAAATGATATAATGATTTTGATTTTATGTTTTTCCACTGTACACATTTGGAAAATCAGTTGTCCCACAGGGCCTTATTACTCATATTCCCACTATGCAATTGTAATATGGCAATGCTGGGTCACACTCCTGAATATTTAAACTACATTGTACAAGTGACACAATTCTGAATTTTGCTCCCAAGTGGCCTAGTTGGGATATGGGTCGTTGCAGCATAAAGATTAGAATCTGCAGAATGAAATCAGGCCTCTTGCAAATGTTGCACTACAGATGAACAGTTGGACACACCCTGCCAATATGAGTGTACGAAAACAACAAACGACGCTCGGTAATTAAATATTTACAGTGCCTTCCAGAAGCATTGGAACAGCGAGGCCCATCCATCCATCCATTTTCTTCCGCTTATCCGGGGTCAGGTCGTGGGTGGCAGCAACCTAAGCAGAGAAGCCCAGACGTCCCTCTCCCCGCGATCTTGTCTTTTCGGTCACTACCCGAAGCTCATGACCATAGGTGAGGGTAGGAACGTAGATCAACCGGTAAATTGAGAGCTTTGCCTTTCGGCTCAGCTCTCTCTTCACCACAACAGACCGGTGCAGAGAGATCGATGCATCACTGCAGATGCTGCACCAATCCGCCTGTCCATCTCACGTTCCATCCTTCCCTCACTCATGAACAAGACCCCGAGTTACTTAAACTCCTCCACTCCGCAGGACCTCATCCCCGACCTGGAGATGGCACTCCACCCTTTCCCGGGCGAGAACCATGGACTCAGACTTGGAGGTGCTGATTCTCATCTCAGCCGCTTCACACTTAGCCGCGAACCGATCCAGTGAGAGTTGTAGGTCACGGCTCGATGAAGCCAACAGGACCACATCATCTGCAAAAAGCAGAGACCGAATCCTGCAGCCACCAAACTGAAACCCCTCAACGCCCTGGCTGCGCCTAGAAATTCTGTCCATTAAAGGAGAACAAATAGGAGAACCCGCCTCAGAATCCCCGGGCACTGCTTCCATGTTGGAAGACGTGTCGGTGGGATTGAGGAGGTCTTGAATGTATTCCCTACACCGGTCCACAAAATTTCGAGTCGAGTTCAGCAGCCCACCGTCCCCTCCATACGTGGTGTTGACTGTGCACTGCTTCCCCCTCCTGAGACGGCGGATGGTGGTCCAGAATCTCTTTGAAGCCATTCGGAAGTCGTTTTCCATGGCCTCTCCGAACTCCTCCCATGTCTGGGTTTTTGCCTCAGTGACTGCCAGAGCTGCAGACCGCTTGCCCTGCCGGTACCTGTCAGCTGCCTCCAGAGTTCTATGTGCCAAAAGGGCCTGATAGGACTCTTTCTTCGGCTTGACGGCATCCCTCACCACTGGTGTCCACCAACGGGTTCTGGGATTACCGCCACGACAGGCACCGACCACCTTACGGCCACAGCTCCGATCAGCCGCATCGACAATGGAGGCACAAAACATCGCCCACTCTGACTCAATGTCTGCTGCCTCCCTCGGAACATGGTCAAAGCTTTCCCGCAGGTGGGATGTGGAAACGGCGAGGCCAAGCCTTCTACTTACCATTAGGGTTGACCTGAAAAGATGAATATGATACGAGAGCAAAATTTCACCTTTATTTCCAGGTATTTACATTTAGATCAGATTTAGACTCAGAACATTGTTTGTGTCTTTTGTCTTTGGTTTTTGTGTCTTTTGTTTGAACCCACGCATTATTTATATGAACAAAGGTATTGGAACATGGGACTTACAGGTGTATTCTTTTGCCAAGTTGTGTCCTATTACATTGCTTATTCAATCAATAAATAGCACTGAATGTTTATGCTTGGTTTCAGATTGGGTAGGATAGATTTTGCTTTCATGTTGTTTTCGCCTCTAAATGCATGTCTTTGGGTGTATGTGCTGTCTATGCTACAGCTCTCTGTTTTTCATGTTATTTTCACCTCTAAATCCGGGTATTTGGGCTTACGTGCTGCCTATGCCACAGCTCTGTTTTCCATGTTGTTTTTACCTCTAAATGCATGTCTTTGGGGGTATGTGCTGTCTATGCTCCAGCTCTGTTTTTCATACTGTTTTTATCTCTAAATGCAGGTATTTGGGTCTACGTGCTGTCTATGTTACAGCTCTGTTTTCCATGTTGTTCTTACCTCTACAGTAAATGCATGTCTTTGGCGGTATGTGCTGTCTATGCTACGGCTCTGTTTTTCATGTTGTTTTTACCTCTAAACAAAGGTATTTTGGTGTATGTGCTGTCTATGCTACAGCTCTCTGTTTTTCATGTTGTTTTCACCTCTAAATGCAGGTATTTGGGGCAGGCTATGCTCCAGCTATGTTTTTTATGCTGTTTTCATCTCTAAATAGTGAACTTCTACAGGGCACTGTATGAGATGTGAGGTGACAAACTGATAGCCTTCAATCTCTCCTGTTCCTACATTCCATAAATAAGCTCCCGCCTGTTTACAGCAGACCCTGCTGCATTCTAAATCTTTCCAAAATGACGGAAACTATCAATCTCAAGCGTCGTGCAATGTGTCGAGGGACAACATTTCTAAAATTCCGCCTGCCAACAGCAGATACAAATATACTTCTGTCTGGCACATTACAAGTTATGTGTAATTTTAATGGAAAATGAACTGTTCCATGTATTCCGTCCATGCTTCCGTGTCAGTGTTTCGTCCCTGCAGAATGTTAAAGTGGTTTGATACAAAAAACACAAACATGTATGCCAAATCATTATGTGCCTAATATTGTCTCTTTGGATGCTTTCCAGTGTGCAGTGTTGATAAGAATCTACGCCTGATGTGTATTCAGCTTACATATGTCACAGCTTTTTGGGACATTTTGATAGTATTGTGGCATTAAACTGTCCAAGATTGAAAAAACAAGCCTGTTAAATTGTTTGGGAATGTGTTAGCCTTAGTATATTTTTAATGCACTGTTATTTGTCTACTCTCTTGTTATCACGTACATAAATACTGGATATATGTATGCGTCTCGGTCAGTGTCATATTGATGTTTTCTGTAATTTATTACAATTAAATTCTTAATTTCTTCATCTAGAATGTGAGTCTGTTAAATTTGTGATACACCACATTGGCTACTCTGCACTCACACAGTGAAGAGAGTGAATACTAGACACCCTCTGTGTTTAATTATGAAGGAGATTTAAAGGAACTCAGGGCATCCCGCTGGTAGAAAGGAATTAGACTATACTATTTACTATTGAGCGTTTACGAGGCCGAATGAGTGGAAGCGCTTGGATAGAGCTAGCATGTTTTATTTACGTTTCTTTAGGGGCTCAACGGGTCCAAGACCTCCTACTTATACAGTAATGCGTGCTTATGCCAAAACCTTGCTGATACAAGTTATTCGGTGGCCACGGTGAAGGTCGACTTTTTGTTATTCTGCTGACATTTTGTAAAACGGCCTTTTACGCCAGAAAGGATACCGCTAGTTCAAGTCCAATTCTAATATACAGTAAAGTGCAATCCATAGTTTGCCCTTTCCAATGATTGATTGGATGATTTTATCTTCAAGTGTCATTCACACTCTGGGGGGTTCCATTTTAGAATGCATGACCTGTTTTTTTCATTCAAGGAAAACTTGTCATGTATTATTTCAAAATGTTGTAAGCTTGGTGAGACAAAGATAATTCAGACTTGACTTGAAAAAAATGACTGACACTATTCATATTTTTTGGTTTTGTTCAGTGCTATGACGATACAGTATAGTCTTTAATAAAGTAATATAAATAGTGCGTCACAAATAACAGCTTCACAGGGAGCAGTGACGTGTACATATCCATACATGTTATTGTGGACAAATCATGAGCATAACCTTCATTTTGCAGTCAAACATAGCAGTGGTGCATGGGGGTGCTAAAATGGGAGACAAATAACAAGAAACCTAACCTTGTACTCAGTGCTGATAGAATATCGATGTATCATAGCTCTTGTGGCCTGAGTCGTCATGGCTAAATTATTATTTTTTTATACCGTTTATCCATAGTAAGGGGCACAAGTGAGCTGGAGCCTATCCAAGATGACTTTGGGCGAAAGGCATGGTATATTCTGGAATGGTCGCCAGTCAGTCGCAGACAAACAACAATTCATAGCTAGACCTATGGACAATTACAAACGTACATGTTTTTGGAATATGCGGCAAAACCAGCGTACTTGAAAAAAACCCACATAGCTCTTGCAGAACACAAGTTTCACAGAGAAATGCATAACAAAGATTTGTGGGCTTCAAAAGAGATTGTAAGCCCACTTCCCTGACAGCGCAAACCACTCTCAAAGAACTACACAGAACTATACTATAACTCTATACCAGCGGTTCTCAGTTATCTTCAAACATGCCCCCCGTAGGGGACAGGGAGGTATGCACGCCCCCAGTTTGAAATACTATTGAGAAAGCAATAATATCTACAGTATGCATTTATGTTTACTGTACAGACATAAACTGAAACCAGGAACATGCAACAACATGGAGAGAAGTGAAGCATATGACTGTATTCTGGGGTCAAACTGCATGTTCATTCATTTTCTATGCCGCGGGTACGCTGGAGCCTATCCCAGCTGACTTTGGACGGAATGCGGGGTACACCCTGGACTGGTCGCCAGTCAATCGCAGGGCACATATAGACAAACAAACAGTCACACTCGCATTCATACCGATGGACAATTTAGAGTCGCCAATTAACCTAACATGCATGTTTTTGGAATGTGGGAGGAAACCGGAGCACCCGGAGAAAACCCACACACACACAGGGAGAACATGAAAACTCCACACAGAGATGCCCAACGGAGATTTGAACCCAGAACCTTCTGACTGTGAGGCCAACATGCTACCTATTCAGCCACTGTGCAGCCTTCAAACTGCATGTTGAGTACAATAAATGTGTACATGTTAATTTCAAAAAGTAAAAGTAACTACAGTTAATTTAAAAAAGTAAGACTGTAGAACCTGCAGCTAGTTATCTTAGCTTAGCTTAGGACAAGCCCCCAAACAACAAGTCTTCTTCTGCTGAAGTGAATTATCCTGGCTAACACTATGGGCTCTAATTGTGGAGGCCTTTGCTTGCGCTTTGCCATTGTGTAGCGCCAATATAAGTGCATTGTGCAATTCTGTGCCAGGCGCCGCTTGGCGCAAGTACGCCTCCGTGCCTCTTACCGGCACAAGTGGCAACGAGGGAGGAGAGGAGGCGTGACTGGGTTTAACACAGCCGGTGACGCGTGCGCACAGGGTTCCAGTCAGCCAAATTACTAGACCAGCTGTGATTCAACTTGCGACGAGAGTAAACAAGGTTGGAGCTGTTAAAAACTGAATCACGGGAAAAGTGGCGCATTCAAAAAAGTTTCCCATTATTGGATTGTCTGCATATTGGCATATTTTGTGCAAAATTAAACTCACTAATCGGTAGGTACTGTCGGTGTCTAAAGTCATAATAAGAAGGAAAAAGTCTTTCATCAACTGCTCTTTTAAAATAGGACATAGTTTATTACCCGGCGGCTGGCTACTGTAGGTTGGGATACTTTATTTTACCTGTGGGGAACATTAAGGCGATTGAGAAGTCTCCGTTTCCCTGTATCTCTGAGCTTTCCAAAGCAGCAGGTTTCATACAGTATCTTTCCAATGTCATTACAAGAGAATGCCCAATGGGTTTTCACCATTACCTCTAGTATCAGTACCTGACTTCTTGTCACTCCCAGCCTCTTCTACCACGTTCTTCATGTCCTCCTTTTGTAGCATTTCTTCAGCCAAGAAAATGTTCTCAATAACCCTGACTGATACTGTATAGCTATTGTGATGGGTTTGATGTTGCCACAGGAAATGTACTTCAGCTTAATATAGGGCGACCAAACGACCTGTTTTTCCAGGACACGTCCTGTTTTTCCAGGACACGTCCTGTTTTCACACCTTGTCCTGGTCGTCCTGTTTTTTGGAAAGTGACAAAATTGTTTTTCATTCATTTCATTGATGAAATTGAGCGGTTCAGTGAGACTTGAAAAGCGAGCTATTATTTTCTTACAGGCCAGAAAAGATTCCATGATTATTTGTATCATTCTTTCATTTCAGAGAGTTTAAAGTCATTTTTGCACCATTGAAACATAGCAAAAACATATTATTTTAGGCATAATTAATGTTGCGCAGGTTATATAACATGTTCCCAGAAACTTCAATTTCATGCAGTGTTGAATCAACGCCTCGTCATAAAAACATGTAAAAAGATAACTGTACCACGTTCATGAAAAATAGTGGCAAACCAAATCTTGCATTCGCAAAACATTCCTGGCAGCGATAACAGTCGTGTTGACCAGACACTGTAGATAAATACAAAATTAACTTAAATAAGAAATTAAATTCACATGCACATGGTGTGTGTAAGACGCAGAACAAAAGGCGGTCAAGGTGGTAACGCGTGTGATGGCGCAGGACACCAAAGGAACAAAGTTCGTGTACATGGTCAATATTTTTTGTGTGGAAGAAATTGCGTGGTTATGTTGCAAACAGCATCAATAATCACGTGCACAGTAAATTCTTTTACAGGATGCAATCACAGTTCATATCGGAGCCACCCAATAAAACAATGAACCACCCCCCCCCCCCCCCCCCCCCCCCCGGGTGATCCAGGATTAAAACATCTATCAATGAAAGCACACAAAATATTCAAGATTCATTCAACTGTGGAATTTCTACAGTTGAATGAACTGCGATTGACTGGCGACCAGTCTGGGGTGTACCCCGCCTCCCGCCCCAAGTCAGATGGGATAGGCTCTAGCATACCCGCGACCCTAATGAGGATAAGCGGCAAAGAAAATGGAAGGATGGATGGACATAGAATAGAAGATCCTTGTAATAAATATGTCATATGCTGTAGATGGTTGGTAATATACATTTCTATCCATAGAGAAGAGGCATACTTTAAATGTGTTGAAATTCTAAGGCATGGCACAAGACCAGGCACAAGGTATGTCCTGGTCTTGGTTAATGCATATGCACTGGTGAAGCCACAACCCACCAGGATTTAAAAGGACCTATGCTAATCCTTCTTTGAATCAGCACCTTTCAGAATTTTGAACTGATGCTTTTAGAACGATATGTGGATTATTCGCTGGGAAATTAAAGAAAAAGCCATCTTGATCTTTGCCCTAGATTTAATCCAAATCTGTACCAACATTGTATAGGTTTTTCCATGGTCCATTTCCTAACTTGTTTTGTGGAAACCGGTGAAGCTGTTTGTGTTATCCTGCTAAGAAACTAACCCCACTGACAATACAATCGTCTTGATGGAGGGCAGAATCATTTTTAAAATATTGATTTATCTCGACGGCCTATTACTTAAACTGTCTGGTATGAATTTGACTGGGTGCTTGAGGTCACAGGGAGGTCATCCTAATCCATCTGTAATCCCTAATTACCATGAGTGACTTTTAAGGGTAGATGAAAGAAGACTGATCACTATCCATGCCATGGTCTTTCCCAGTAATGGACTGAGAACTTAAGTCCATCAGCAGGTTTCCAGATCGTGCCAGACTTGTGCAGTCAGATGGCGGGAGTCACACAAATAAGATTTAAACTGAGTCAAAGCCCTATTAACCTTTTTTACATCGTAAGCGTAATCTGCTGTGTGTGAGAATCTGTTTAGACACACACTGAGGAGAGAGAAGATGATGCTCCTAACAATGCGTCGCAGCACGAGTGCTACTCTTTCCACAAAAATGCAAGAAACTGGAGTGGAGGCAGGTGGATTCCAATCCAAAAATGCATCAGAGGTAGAGACGGGTGGATCGAAAATGAAAAGTCTCGATACTGGTATTGATTCTCGTATTACCCCAGTGATATTTTGACACATTTTGTTATATACTAGTTTTGGTAATTTGATTTCACGGCATGAAAATCTAAATACAATGCTAATACCAGTGCCAATGTGCATCAGAAATGTACTGTAAAATGTATTTTTTTACCTTTCCACAGTGATGAGAAAAACAGCTGCACAGTGAAATCCAGTTCAAATGACGTTTCCACTCTTTTTTGTTTGTTAGGGTCTCTATATTTTTTATTTTTTGAAACAAAACGTCCATCCTTTAACAATTTGGTGTAAATTTTCTCATCAGCACTTCCTGCATTCCTCAGGGGAATCAAAGGGAATGGAGGTCGGAAGAATGCAGAAGCATTGTTGTGGCATCAGTTCAGTTCCCGTGTCTCATGTATATTTTTGGCTTTTGCAGACAGAAAAATGGGTGAGGCTCTTACTGAACCATGACAGTGTCGTCTGACAGTGTGTGTGTTTACTTTAAAGCAGGATGGATGCAAGCCGCATCTCAGGATTTAACTTCTGACCTTTCCAGTTCAGTGAAAAACAAAAACAAGAAACAAAACAGAAAACGGTACAACCAGACTGACCATCTTTAGCAACCAAAAGATGATATTCCCTGTTGGATTACTGGTCCCGAACTAATCCATAATATTCCATCTAGGAATGGGGAGTATGTAATCCCATATAATCCATGGAACGGATGGTCTAACACTTTTCAACCTTCTGATTGAACTACTGTAATCATGGTTCAGGTCAGGTTGGGATGAAACAAAAACTAGATCAAAATATTCCATTTAACCACAGTTAATAACCACAGATAATTTCGATTATTGTTTAATCTATTCTGTTATTTGGCTACTTTTTGGTGGGACAAAAGAGATGCATATTTGCATGAGGTGATATTTTTCTGGTGGGCTTTCAATCCCCAGATGGAGGTAGTAATTCCTTAATATTTCAGATGTTGCACACGTAGCTGTCACAAACTAAAGTAATGCTCATTAAGAATTTTCATATTTACATGCTGTCATAAAATGGACTTCTCTGTTACAGAAAATGTTCTTTTGGGAGAAAAGGGAGCCGTAAACCTTCAAAATAACATGTAAACCTTCTAAATGAAGATCCAAAGCAAGGGTCGGGAACATTTTGGGCTGAGAGAGACAAATGAATTTTTGTGACAGCCATATCCTATTTTTAAAAAAAGTAAATACAACTAAAAATGTAAAACCCAAACATTTTAGAAGATAATAAGTCTTTGTATTTGATAGATTAAAGTGCTGAGAAGGTTTTATATGTTGAATGTTACTCTGATTCCTGTCATGTTTTACTTTAAAATGTCAGCAAAAAAAACCCCACACAAAATATAAAATATAAACACAATAAACAACCCCCATCTCTCTTTTCATGTAGGCTTATTTGCAGAATGCAGCTTGTTTTTATCAGCCTCAGGAACATTCTTAAAATAAATAAAACAATGAAGACCCATGAGTGAGCTATTTTTTTTTATTACCACTATTAGCTCATGTCCCTCATATAGAGGTTTGTGTCAGGAAGAGCATCCGACGTAAAACTTTTGCTAAATCAAAACATACAAATCAAACAGAAGGAAATGATTTGCTCTGGTGACCCCTGATGGGATAAGCAGGGATAAGCCAAAAGCAAAGAAGAAGATTCTACATTATAAAACAAAAAAAATATTTTTAATTGTAATATTAGGACTTTATTCCCACAATATTTTAACTTTATTCCCAAATTAGTTTTTTTGCCCAACTTGATCTCAGAAAATTACAACAGTATATTGTTTTGTTTGTTTCTTAATATTGCGACATTTAAAAAACAAAAATGAACTCTCTCACTAAAATGACATTGTTTTTACTCATAATATTAGTTTATTCTGGTAAAGTTGTGACTTTTTTCTCTTAGTATTTTGACTTTCTACTAATAAAATTACAGTAATTTTTTCAATTCCTGTGTTTTTATTTCAAATTATTTCAACTTTTCTCATAATTTTGACTTTATTCCTGTAATATTTAGACTTTTGTTTTGACTTTGACATTCCAAAAACATGCATGTTAGGTTAATTGGCAACTCTAAATTGTCCATAAGTATGAACGTGAGTGTGAAGGTTTGTTTGTCTATATGTGCCCTGCGATTGATTGGCGACCAGTCCAGGGTGTACCCCGCCTCCCGCCCAAAGTCAGCTGGGATAGGCTCCAGCATACCCGTGACCCTGATAGGATAAGAGGTATAGAAAATGAATGAATGAACAAATGAGTTTTTTCTGGTTAGACTACTACTTTTTTCTCCTAACATTTTGACTTAATTTTTTTGTAAAATTACTGCTCATTTTTTAATTTTTGTTGTTTCCTTAAAGTTTTTTGTTAAATTGCATTTTTAGATTGTGCCGCACTTTGAACACCCCTAATGTAAAGCAAGATATGTTATATACATTTTAAGAAAAAACTAAATGAATATAAATAAATGTTATGGTGTTTAAAAACTTCTGAGGGCCAGATGTGGTCATCTAATGAGCCACATCTGGCCCCCAAGTCATAGGTTCCCTACCCCTGGTCAATAGGAGACTGGTCGTTTTTGATTTCTTAAGTCATAGTAAGAATTCCGGTGTGTTTGACATAGAAAGAGCAGTTGAAAATATGAGATGATTCGAATTGAAGTGTTAACAGTTTGAAGACTTAAAGGCTTGCCACTGCAAGTGTCACCATGCGTGATATGTTCTCTTCAAAAAGTTAAGTCAAATATGTTTTTTTCTGAATTAGGGTGATTTCATGGTTTTCTTTTTCATATATCATGTAACCAGCGACAAGGATGCAGCCAGGAATTCTGGGTCCCATTATGGGGAATTAATTAACTACTCATTCTAACCTAATTTTTGGGTAAAGTGAAAAAAACACATATCAGTATTGGAATCGGAAATTGAGAGTGGGACAATATCGGACACCCGTAGTTTTTTTTTTTTTCATTGACATGAATGGGTTCAGTCCAAAATGATGTGTTTATTTTGATTTGCTTTGAACATAAATATATAGAATTTATTTGGAATGCAGTAGTCATTTGAGGCATCGCAGATAAAGCTTTAGAATTGTGAACACTGAATATTGCTTCTGATAATGAGAGGAAATTAATTTTAATGGTGTTTGATGCTCCTGATACTTGCTTTCCTGTTTTTTAATACCTTGTACAAGCCTGTGTGAATGACAACACATTGGCCAGTTGTACAGTATAACAGCCCGGTGGGTGAAACATCCATCCATCTATTTTCTATGCCGCTTATACTCGTTACGGTCGCGGGAGTATGCTGGAGCCTATCCCAGCTGGCTTTGGGTGAGAGGTGGGGTACACCCTGGACTGGTCGCCAGTCAATCGCAGGGTACATATAGACAACCATTCACACTCACATTCATACCTATGGACAATTTGGAGTCGCCAATTAACCAAACATGCATGTTTTCGGAATGTCAAAGTCAAAACAAAAGTCTAAATATTACAGGAATAAAGTCAAAATTATGAGAAAAGTTGAAATAAAAACACAGGAATTGAAATTGAAATTGATTTTGGAATGTGGGAGGAAACCGGAATACCCGGAGGAAACCCACGCGCGCACGGGGAGAACATGCAAACTCCACATAGAGATGCCCAACGGAGATTCGAAGGTGGGTGAAACAATGTTGTCCCAATACTGTCATCGGTGTATACGATTCTTTTAAAAATCCTTCAATTGAACTACTCATCACTTTCTCCGTAGGTAATCCACCTACTCAGCCTACCGGAATAGTACATTCACCCTCTACATACACAGAGCCCAAAATTCCCACAGAGACTCCATCTGGACAGGAACACGCTTCATCTTCCCCCGTGTTTGTCACCCACTCTGCCTCTTATCCTCATCCCACACACACTCCACCTGCTTTTAATACAACGGCCGCTCAAACATGGCGGACCGTTCTTACTTACCCAGTGCTACAGTATAAGCATAGGCTAAGAATAGATTCACTCCCAGCAAAACTGCTCTATATCATACACCAGTTGCCGCGTCCACACACATACACCAGACACACAAGCAGTCCCACTGGAGCGAAGAACAATTTTCAGTCACACTGTTGTTATGATAGGATACGCCATACGGTCAAAGATAGCTAATGTTAATGGCTAAACTTTGTCAAATTGCTATCATTAGTTGACAACAGCGTAACAAGTGTTAAATATTGTGTTCATATGGAAAAACAGGAGTGCCAAAATTAAAAGTAAATAGATGTGGAAATATAAAGAGAATCAGTAATAAAATAATAAGAAAATATACCAACATAGTCACATTCTTTTTCCAGTTTGTCTTTGCTTTTTCTGTATTTTCTTTGTTTTTTTCCATTTGTTCCATGCAAGCTGGCGACTAAAATCAAAAGCAAAAGAAGGTCCTTCTGCCAGGGTGACTGGTCCCATCCAGCTCGTTAGCCGCTTCCCTCAGCATCTTTGACTGGAATCGTGTGATCAGGTATGGACTACTCAGCCTCACTGAGTAGTTTTCTCACTGCTTTTAAAGCCGCAAGCTTTTATGGAGCAAACGGAAAAGACAAAGACAAAACAGAAAAAGCAATAACAAAAAGGAAAAAACAAAGACAATGCAAAATGGAAAAATAATATGATTACATTTGAATTTTTTTATTTTTTATTATTGGTTCTCTTTAAATTTCTACATGTATTTCTTTTTAATTTTGGCACTCATGTGACTCCGTACGTAGGTACCTGTTGGAGTCATAGTACCATAGAGCAGTACACATGCCATTGTGTGGAAGAATATTCTTTGATATAGAGTTCAGATTGTGATAGAAATGCATATGAGTTACTTCATGAAACCATTTATACACTTACCTTCTACACACGTGCATACAAATGCAAGTGGAAAGTACTGCAGGACTGTTGTAAAATCATTACGGCACCCACATTTTTAACCCCTGACCCACACTGAGCACAACCAGACACCAACTGACAAACAACTTCTTGTATGGTGATTGGAATATACTTGTGTGGCTCCATGTAGGAAGTAAAAAAAAGGCAGAAAGGAGAAGAGGCTCTTCAGAACGAGTTGGAGCGGATAGCAAAGGCCTCTTCTCCTTTTGCAAAAGATACAGTAAGTTCTGACTCAGGTTGTGTGGTCCTGGTCTCCTGTCTTCCAGTTGGTGTGCATTCTGCCAGAACGGCAACTCTGAATGTAAAATGCAACAGAAGAATATACCACAAAAAGATCGCCTAGGCAGGCCTGATGATTGATCAGCTATTTCCTTGCAATCCCACTTGATATTTGCCTCCTAATCTCGCTCATATTTTTACATCTACTTTTAACTTATATCCCTTCCTTCTATAGAACCTCTGTCCCTTCCCTCACAACATCTTTCTAGTTATAATGGTATCATGTTTTCATGCATAGCTGTTAAAACAGATGGCTCACAACGTACAAAAAAACACACCGATCATTGTGTTGTTGATTATTTCATTAATTTGGGCACTTAAAAAGCAGGGAACATCATGTGATGTAAAAATGAGGTGTGAAGACAAACGAATGTGCAAAGAATGGGTGGGTGAGAGGCTGAGTGAGCTGTCTGCATGTGGGATCGTGAAATAATGTGAGAAAAGCCGAAGCAGTAATGGAACTGCGCCCTCAAAAAACATTGGCGCAGTGAGGTCAATGTCTTTATTTTTTCTGTAGACAGAAAACATTTGGGTTTATAAGACCAAAGGTACAGTAATTCCTTGTTTAGATGGATGGATGGATGGATGGATGGATGGATGGATACTTTATCTCCAAGAGAAATGTAGTTTATCCCTGTTAATTGGTTCCAGACCAGTTATAAGTGGATTTCCCTCAAAGTAGGACTCCTTATTTATATATGGAATATTTTCATATTTACATCACAAAAAACTTGTTTACGACCTTATAAATACATTTTTTAACATTACTAGAGCCCTCTAGACATGAAATAACACCCATATGGTCCCCTTTACACTCATATTTTGTGTTATTTTTATGATTATTGTGTGAGATAGGTTGTTCCTGTGATCAAGTCTGACGCTTGTATGTTTCACCTGCTGACACCCGGTGACCAGTGTAGAATACCGCATATCACAATTTGAATGTGTCTGCGTAATGTCTTATATTTGTATATTTGGCCATTTTTATGCTTGAAAATGCTTAACTTAGGCAAGAAGATGTAAAAATATTCAACCATGAAACAGCATGATGTATTCATCAATATATTTTAGGAAAGTAATGATAGTTAAAGGCACAAAATTTTAATCGTGATGTGGCATCGGCCTTCTTTATTTACATCTGGCCTTTTGTTTGAACCCACCCATTGTTCAGTGAGCAACAGTATTGTGACTAACAGGTTAGTTTTGTTGCCCAGGTGTGTCCAACTGCATCACTTGTTCTATCCATAAATACTGTAACACTGAATGACCAGTTGCAGATTGGGTCAGATAGGTTTTGCCTGTGTAGGCTATATTTACAGGTGAAAACAACATTAAAATTACAGAACTGTCTTTGCGTGGAAAAACAAGCACTATGAACCCCGCACATTAGTTATAGCCTGCACAAAACTGTAGCAAACTACGCCAAATAATTAAAAAAAATGTCCGAAAAATACTGTAGTCATACATGGATGGGCCAGGTAAGACAATACCTCTAGTGAATTAAGAAGAATTTAACAATAAAACATGGTAACCTATGTTTTCAAATTGACAAAATATACTAAAGCGTGTCATAAATCAACCACCTAAACCCAATTCAAAAGAGCTACCAGCATGATAAATAGCAGAGGAGTGGACTGAAGTCACAATTTTGACTTCAATTTTGACTTTAACAACTTTGGACAGGATTTGACACAATAATCAAAGACCTTCAACTCAACCTAAACTTTGCAATCAATCACTCGGGAGTTAACTTGGACTTTAGTCTGATGACTTGAACATACTTGAGATTTTATCAAGCGTGTTGAGTAAAACTTGTCCCCATTCAAAATAATGTCGTCATTACTTTTTCATTTCCAGCAAAACAACACTCCGAATGCATCTATTAACGCCCAAACAGGATTAAGAAGGGTGAGGATTACATTCCTGTGCACTGACTGACTCCTGATTGCTACGTCGGGACTCTGGTCCGGTCGCACTGCACTGAAATGCATTTATTGTATTTGTCATTTGTCAACATTTCAAGCCAATGTTTTCAGACTAAACTCAGCCTGAGACTTGACTTGGATTAGTGCGTCTTTCCTCGAGACTTACACGTAAAACACCGACTGACTGTTTTGCCAACAGAGTAACTGTAACAAAGGTGTGGCAGTGCACTGTGGGGTCGGCGCTGAAACAGAAAACAGTATTTTGCAGCATGAATAGGAGTGCATCACAGTTTGTCTGCTTAACGCAGTTAAAAAAAATAAAAATAATAAAATGGAGTACAACTGTGAATATGGCCAACAGCGGTGGTGCTACAATTCAATTTAGTGATGCTGAGGAGGATTTAAGTATAGCCATGGTCTAGTCCGTGGCATGATTGAATAAGGAACTGATAGAGGCATGCTTCAACAGTTTTGTGCATACACTTATGTGTGTTATATTTCTGACTTTTCTGCAACAAAGAGCAAACGCTCGAGTACAGCACAAGGCTAAGTGTGCTCTTTAATTCCATCAAATGCACTCCAAATGTGTGCCGCATCGTTGGACGTTCCTCGTGTATGTGTGTCATTTCAAAAGAATTCATCTCCGCAGTGTGTCCTCCAACCAGTTCTAGAGCCAGCCAACATTCTCAAAGTGTTTTTTTTGTACCATCTGTTGAAACTCCATTTCATTCCAGCTAGAATGATTCATCAAAAAGTAAGCTTATTGGTGAAGGTCTTTATCGTGTTTATTTATGTTTAATCCTTTATACGTTTTACACTGACTTGTAAAAAGGTGTCTTGAGCAGCTTTTTGTCCTAAAAACACAAGTATGTGTGCTAAGCTTGCCCTGAGAACCTATCTTGGCTGTTGTAAATTCTTACATCATCTATAAGGGTTGGCGGGGTCTGGTGAAATGGGTGAGTCGAGAAACTGCCAATCGCAATGCCACCATTTTCTTGCAGACTTTTTACATGATACTTTCACGGATCCAACTCAAAAACATCATCACAATCCATCCAAGAGCCTGCAAAATGAGCTAAAATGCTACTATTATCAGAATTCATATCAATACGGTGGAACCTCAAAAGCTGAATGTCCTTAAGATTGTAATGTTTGGAAAAGCACTCCTCTAAAGTCACACAAAGCTCATGGCTTCTTCTTTGGGTTTTTGTAGATTGCTGTTAATATGAATGTAGCACGGTGTGGACTCTCAATTCCTTCTCCCCCTCAACAGAGGGATTATTGTATTTTCTTGTCCGTACTGTTCTCATGCAACTTCCCCTTGCTGACCCACTTTTTGAGGCTAGAGGGCAGAATATCAAGTCCTTCAAAGGCGTGTTTCAGTAGAGTCCCGAGTCATTGATGGAAGAGAAAGTTGGAAGGAAAGAACGTTGTCTTTGCAGTTGGGATGGGCATAGTAATCAATTAGTTGATCATTGACAATGTGCTTGATTGTGGCGGGATTAATTCTGTGTTCAAGACATTGAGGTCACTACTTTGCTGCAACAAGCAGAGGCGCTGTTGTGGAATGACAAAATGACAACGACTTGGCTAAAGTACACACTCCACCAGGCAGCATTCTTGCAGGGGTCAAAAAACAGTAGCGCCTGTGGCTGTAGCCAACCTCTTGATGCAAACGTTAGTAACCCCACCAGATGGCAGCAGGTGCTTTTGAAATAGGGTATTATGAGTTGCCAGTGGTCTTTTTAGAGAACCGGCTCTTCTGCCTCGGTTCTCTGAAAAGACAAAATGTTTTTGTTGCCTAAGTTGATTTTGTACCGTCATATGTGTAAAAGTAATCCCTTGTTTAATGCGGCTAATCCAATCCAGACATGACAATGATAAGTGAATTTTCACAAAGTAGGATTCCTTATTTATAAATCGAATATTTTCGTAGTTACAGCAAGAAAACCTGTTACGGCCATCTAAATACGAGCCCTCTAGACATGACATAACACCCCTATAGTCCCCTTTACACTCATATTACCCACTAGAGTAGATATAATAAGAGAAAATAATAAGACATAAATAAGACACAA
This sequence comes from Oostethus manadensis, assembly GCA_024372805.1. Classification (NCBI taxonomy): domain Eukaryota; kingdom Metazoa; phylum Chordata; class Actinopteri; order Syngnathiformes; family Syngnathidae; genus Oostethus; species Oostethus manadensis. The sequence goes on from QODF01000128.1 coordinate 1,234,945, forward strand.
TACAGACTCAAATATGTTAGCGCTGGGAGAGTTCCTTGTTGTTTTTTTGACCTTCCACAGTACTTCCTGCGGTGGCTTGTGTTTCAAAATCTAACATTACTGACAGCTAGAGGGTATCGAATACTACATATCACAAAGCCTTTGAATGACTTATTTGTATTTTAGTTCATTTAGCAATTTTTATGCGTGAATATGCTTAATTTAGGCAAAAAAATACATAAAATTTGCTTAAATCTGCACATTTAAAAAAATAATATTTGGCTATATTCAACGACAAAACAGCAATGGTTTCATGCATATGCAGTCATGGCCAAAAGTTCTTAAGTAAGGCTTTTCACTTAGTTTGTTGTTTCAGTGTTTTAGATATTTTTGTCAGATTATAGTGAAGAATAATTACAAGCATGTCATACGTGTTTATTGAAAGTTCTGTTAGGTTTATGTAAAGCGTTCATATTTGCAGTGTTGACCCTTCTTTTTCCATTCACCATGCCATGCTGGCAATTCACATGCTGACTGATGGCACCCCGTTCATCAAGATCACGTCAATGCTTGGGGTTGGTCAGAATTTGCACGTTTGCAAGTTTGTCCACCTGCTTCTTTAGGACTCACCACAAGTCCTCAAAGGAATTAGGGTCTGAGGAGTTTCCTGGACATGGACCCAAAATGCCAATGTTTTGTTCCCTGAGCCAGTTATCACAACTAACACAAGGTGATGCCAGAGGATGCTGTGGAAGCATTCAGTATTCATGGCTGTGTTCTTAGGTAAAATTGGCTTAGGAGCCACACATGAGATTTCAGGATGGTATACCGTCGGTAGTGGTCATTTCTTCTCAAGCTTTTTTCCAGATGCCTCATACAACAGGAAAAACATGAGGAAAAATGTTTTTACCCCAATCTTGAGGAGCCCAATCCCTGTACCTTCTGCAGAATACCAGTCCTATGTTTTTCCTGGAGAGAAGGGGCTTCTGTGTGCCGTTCTTGACATAAGACCATCTTCCAGAGGTTTTCACCTCCCTATGCGAGCAAGCACTGCACTGGTGGTGCCCTGATCCCTCAGCTTAGTCAACTTTAGAGACAGTCCAGATGCTTGCTGGGCACCCTGAAGCCTTCTTTACAAGAAATTATCTCCTTGAATTTCTTAATGATCTATAGAATTGTTGGTTCAGGTGGCCTCCAAATAGCAGCAATATGCTTGCCTGTGAAGCCCTTTTGTGCTAAACAATGATGACTGCACGTGTCCTTGCAGGTTTCCTTGCAGGTAACCATGGTTTTAAAGCATCCGGTCTATTATTCTCACTCTATCCGCACGACAGTCATTTGTCCTTGTCGATACTCTCACCTACGTTAACCACATAATCACTAACTTTTGGCGAGGCTGAAATCCAGTACAAATGTTTTTTTGGGAGGAGGTATTACGGTAATTTTATGACAAAGAGGGACTTTGCAAGTCATTGTAATTCATCGTATCACTCTTCATAACATCCTGAAGTACATGCAAATTACCTTCATAGAAACAGAGCCAGCAGACGGCGGTGTGTCATTCTCAAAACTTTTGGCCATGACAGTACACTTTCTCAAACATCTCCAGTTCATCCTGTTAGGAGAGGTTTCATTGAGTTGCATTATTACGCTACCTGAGTGGTACCTTTGCCGACATCCATTAAATTACAAAATAATTCCACCTTCATTCTACTTTTTTTTGCTTCCCAAGGGCTATTTGCTACCTCATCCCACCATACACTCAGATGGAGCATGAGACATGTTTCCCATGTGGAGAGATGCAGAATTAGAAGTCATTAGAATTAGAAGTGAGACCGAGAGCAAAGAGAGGTGCATGAAAGTCATGGTGAAATTAAAGCACTGTTGAAGTGTAATCCATTCAATGTGTGTGTTTATAAATGTTGGTACACAGTAGGGCTATCTTAAACCGGTCGACAATTTGATGATTTCATTCGGAGGAGTATGATTCGACTATCAGTCTCGCCGTCAAAACATATAGAAATGTCATGTGATAAAGATTGTGCAATTCTGACCACATGGGGACTTCTGAGCATACAGTTCTACAAAGAATGGTTCTGTTTTTGTAATAAATAGCCCATTTGTATCATCTGTTTGGTGATGTGCGCGTTTAACAGAAGACTTACACTTAACACGCATTAATAAAGTCATCCGCTTTGAACGCTAGGAAGACAATCAACATCTACGAAATAAAACTGCTAAATGAGAGTTTTGGCAAGCTTTTGTTTTTCAAGTCATGTTGTTCCTTGTGCACTTTTCTGATGTGTGTCGACAGCGACCGTGTTCCCGTTTTGTTCGTCCTGCTTTTTCTGTCAGTAAATAAATTAAGGTACTCTTGTTGTTGCACATTTATTATGTTTATTTGTTTATCTGAGCGTTCTACAATTGTTCTTTGAGTTGGACAAAGTCGCAAATGAGATCAGTTTATTAGTCAGAATGGACACTTTAAAAACAAAAAAACCAACAAAACAATCGACTATTAGTTGACTATGGACAAAATCTAAGGAATCAGATTTGACTATGAAAATCCTTAGTGAAAGACAGCCCTAGAATACACATGAACTGAGCACACTGAACACAATGATTGCCCTACACTGCTTGGTATTCCATGCCCATTCCCTCATACTCTTAACACCTCCAACATCTCTCTACGTCCCCTTCCCTCCATTTGCATTGTGCCTCCTTTACATCATTCCTTCCTGTTTCTCCAACCTGTTTTAAGTCATCACGGTTGTCCTTCTCTACGTCTTTTTTCCCTCTAAATCTCCCCCACACACTCTGTCTGTATGAAATATTCATGGCCATCCATACTGGGAGTGCAGCAGCCACAGGAGTCAATGCGCTTGCAAAGATCAGGCCTTTGAGCTTTGAGAGCAGAGGAAAAAGATGGTGAGAGAGGATGAGTGCCACTGGGCTGGAAAGGAGAAGAGGTGATGACAGAAAAGGGCAGGTTAGAGTGGAAGACTGAAAGCAAATAGTCCCCATTTGCAGCTGACACAGATTTCCATTAAGCAGGACATCTGAGCTTAATTTGTTTGGGGTTTTTTTTTACCAGAAGTTGGACATTTTTGGTGTCCTCAGTCGTCAATGGTAGCATGAAACACACACACTCATCCCAGTCAATAGTGATCAACTGTAACTACTGACCTGGAAATCTGTGTGTGTGTTTTTTTTGTTTGTTTGTTTTTACCAGGAAGGGTTAGTATAAAAAGAAAAACTACGCATGACACACACTCTAATGCAGGGAGGACACAAGCCAATAAGAGACAGCAATAAAGGCACATATTAGTTCATCCTCCAGAAGATCCAACAGGTCCACTGTTGCACATTTCCCTCCAACATGCCAGCTGTGATTCTGAGATGCGTATGTCTTCTTATCCTTGGTTTGCATTTTGGCGTGGCGACCTGCCTGCTTGGTGGATAAAGAATGCGCATGCTCCAATTTAAGTAACAAATTGTGGGTTGTTTCCAAGCAACCTACATTAAGCTGTTTCAGCTGTGAGAGGAAACAGGCCCTCAGACCTTTCATTGATGTTGGAGTGCATTTACATGGATAGAACATGAACAAAAAATAATTCAAAATACTCTACAATGTGGAATGCTTAATTTCCTTACATCCTGTAGTAGGATCAAAATAGTGTGCTTTGTTAGATGCAAAATGTTGCATTATCCTTACATATACAGTATCCATTAAAGCAATGATACTTAGGCAGTGGGGCACACCACCACCACTTAATGAGAACCCAAATGCAGAAGTTTTTAGATTTTTGTGTGTGAATGCAGCAGCTGATCTGGAATGAAGACTGGAGGTTGAAATAGCCTAAAAATGTCTTGAAAGCTATTTACCGACTGAGGATCGAACCATCAGGTTGGGAGACACAAAATAAGCAGAATGTTGCGTGTAATGTTAAACGTAAACGTTAGACTTTCCCTCCCTGGGAAAGTCTACTCCAGGGTGCTGGAGATAAGGGTACGACCGTTAGTCGAACCTCGGCTACAGGAGCTGCAATGTGGTTTTCGTCCCGGTCGCGGAACACTGGACCAGCTCTACACCCTTACAAGGGTACTGGAGGGTATGTGGAAGTTTGCCCAACCGGTTTACATGTGCTTTGTGGACTTGGAAAAGGCATTCGACCGTGTCCCTCGCAGTGTCCTGTGGGGGGTGGCCTGGGAGTACGGTATTGGTGGCCCGCTACTACGTGCGATTCGGTCCTTGTACAATCAAAGCAGGATCCTGGTTCGCATTGCCAGCAGTAAGTCGAGCTTGTTTCCGGTGAACGTTGGCCTCCGCCAAGGCTGCCCTTTGTCACCGATTCTGTTCATAATCTTCATGGACAGAATTTCTAGGCACAACCAAGGCGTTGAAGGAGTCCAGCTTGGCGACCTTAAGATCTCGTCTCTGCTATTTGCAGACGATGTGGTCCTTATGGCCTCATCAGGCTGTGACCTTCAGCGTTTACTGGAGCGGTTTGCAGCTGAGTGTGAAGCATCTTGAATGAGACCTCCAAATCCGAGGCAATGGTTCTCAGTCGGAAACGGGTGGATTGTACCCTCTGGGTTGGGAGTGAGGTCTTGCTTCAGGTGGAGGAGTTCAAGTATCTCGCGGTCTTGTTCACGAGTGGGGGAAGGTTAGAGCATGAGATCGACAGACGGATCGGTGCAGCGTCCGCAGTAATGCGGTCGTTGTACCGGACCGTCAAGGTGAAGAGAGAGCTGAGCCGAAAGGCAAAGCTCTCTGTTTACCGATCGATCTACGTTCCCACCCTCACCTGTGGTCATGAGTTATGGGTCATGACCGAAAGAACAAGATCGCAGATACAAGCGGCGGAAATGAGTTTCCTCCGTAAGGTGGCTAGACTCACCCTAAGAGATAGGGTGAGGAGCTCGGCCATCCGGGAGGAGGTCAGAGTAGAGCCGCTGCTCCTTTACATCGAGAGAAGGGAGTTGAGGTGGCTCGGGCATCTTTTCCGGATGGCTCCCGGGCGCCTCCCTGGTGAGGTGTTTCGGGCATTGCCAGCCAGGAGAAGGCCTCGGGGAAGACCTAGGACACGCTGGAGGGACTATGTCTCACAGCCGGCCTGGGAACGCCTTGGTGTCCTCCCGGTGGAGCTGGAAGAGGTCGTCGGAGACCGGGAAGTCTGGCCCTCCCTACTGAAACTGCTGCCCCCGCGACCCCGATAAGCGGAAGAAAATGGAATGGAGTTTCCACCCATAGGGGCGACATAAACACTGCCCATTCATTTTCAATAGGAAAATTGCCACGGAAAATATGAAATTACAGTAAATTCAACCTGATAGATAGCCAACCTGTCCTGAATGAAGTGAATATTTTGATGTTGGAATGACCAGTCCAGGGTGTACCCCGCCTCTCACCCAAAGTCAAGTTTGGTTGAGAAATGTTGGAACGTTAGCAGACTTAAGCGTTGGAATTTCAAATGTTGGAAAGTAAACAATTTATAAATAAGCGGGCTCAAGGACTGAACCAGAAAACATCAGATTGGGAAACAACCACTTTACCTCCTGAGCCATGTCACCCCTGTAGAATGAGCAAAATGTTACCGTCACGGAAAACCTCAAATGATTTTCCACCTGTAGAAAGAGACAAACATATATAACTTGCATGGATAAGGCGCTACTTTTTTCTTCACATTTTGAACCCTTCGCCTTGTACAGTGACGCGGCTCATTTATGGCTAAAAACTACATTACCCATCCATTTTAGTGCAACTTCAAGAAATAGTGACGTGGGCGAGTGAAATGCAAGCTAATCACACGTTTTGAAGTCTTATGCACAGAAAGACACATCTTGAAGTAGGTTTGATCAAGTGTATTATTACTAAAGCTTGTTTGGACTGCCTGGATCGCCAGCCGCATGTTATCACTAACGGGTTTTCGAAATACTGGACTACTGCGTTATGAAGAGGATAGCTCACGCTGAATGGCTTATTTACATCAAGACAAAAGTGTGTGATGAAGGAATTATTACACCGAAGAAGACAACTTTAGTAGTTTTAGTTCTTAGGAGGACGAGGAGGACGGCAATTAATGACTTTTCTGGTGGGCTACCGTTTAACTAGCCATATTACACTAAAAAAGCATTTCACCAAAAGCTTTTAAAAATCTGTGGACTAAATATCCCATGTTACGACATAGACAACTGTGGCTTAGAGACAGGAGCAGCTTATATATGTCCAAATCTTTTTTCCTCTTTAAATTGAATGGATGCGGCTAATGAACCGTTGTGCTCTGGAAATTAAGGTAAATAAAGTATGCAAACGTAGCTTTTCCTCTGATTAAATCCGTAGATAAGTATAATAACAACAGGACCATCTCTAAGCATGGGCCAACAGTTCAAACTAGCACCTCCCGGTCCACTTTGCCATCATACCTGGGAGTCTTCATTGTGGGTGGAATTGTTCCATGCGACACAACGTGAGCTGGAGCGGTGAGACGCTTCTTCTCTTACAGATATCTGCAGCTAGATTAGACCGAGCAGATTAAGCGTCCCTTTCCTCTCGCTTGACAAAGTCGCCCGGAAACACAACAAGCAATTTATCACTGACAATAAGAGCCTGAGGTGCATTCACCGACATCCGTTGAGAATCACTGCATTAAAAGAAACTAGTGTTTTTGTAATAGTTCCCTCAAACATGACAATTAATGTAAGAAATTATCTACCGTGTGAGTTCAGAGCATCAATAGCTGATTAGTATGCATGTACATCATTGACTTTATGCTTCCACGTGACTATGTGCAGGTTCTCAACATTGGCCTATTCTTCTGGGACCAGCTGCAACTCACATTACCCATTCAGACCCAAAGCAGTTAGCTAATTAACTGAAACATTTTATTGTTAGTAAGGTGGCAGTATTGAAACACAGGACTCCATTCAAGCCATAAAAAAAATTCCAATGTTGAAAGCGAGGAAATGGGTCAAAACAAGTCATATTCATGCATAATATGAACCCCGAGGAAAGGGAAGCAGCTTGTTTACATTGTTTCGTGCCTCTGCATGGACGTTTGAAATCAGTCAATAAGTTAAGCACTTAAGATGGTGCTGGTAATTGCTGTGTTATCTACTTGCTTTGGAAACATAAGCCTGAGACTTTTTACCTACATGTCCTTCTCTGTGTGTTTATCACTGCGCTCCTAAAAACGGTGTGGGTGCAGGTCACAATGACACAGGTCACTCCAACCTGCCTGTCCCTCTCTTCTGTTTGAACTGAAGCGTGTGATAACAAAGCGCACACTGTGGTAGAATTAGCAGCAAAGTCACATATCTATCTCATTAGCAAAGGAAGTGGGGGAGTGGAGAGTGGGAGAAGAAAAAAGGTCTTGAAGGGAAAGAGATGTAAGTAATACCATCTCCCTGCCGTCCCCGCAGGGAATGTAGATGCGGCAAGTTCAATAATTGATTGATTTTTTTTCACTGCTTTTTTGTAACTCACGTAAATGAATACCTTTTTTTTCATTTATTTTATTTGAATTTTTAAATAACGTAATTAATCCCCGTGTTACTCATCAACTATGCTGGTGTCTTTCTAAATCAACTAAATTACTGGTTGTTTTTATACAAATTGTAACCATATTTACTTGTGTACGCTAATTGTAAAAGTAACATACTGTACATTATATTATACTATATATATATATATATTACTGAAGGAGGAGGAAAAATGTTTTTGCATACCAAGACATAAAAAAGTAGATATCGGTGGCTCATTTGGGTGCTAAATGAATACAGAATGAGTCACCTGCAACAAATGCATGACTGAAGGTGATATTGTGCAAGTAAATTTTTGTACATATATTTAACATTCCCACAGACTCCAGGGATCTTTGTAAACGTTATTGCCGGCCTTGACACGCCAACAGCGGCGCTCAGTTCTAACACGGTAAACTTGCACATAGCATATTTGTTGTGGATTTGTATTTCATACTTGTAAATGTATTATTTAGTTATAATTTGATTTATACCCGTGAAGTATTTAAAATACTATTATGCTCAACCTGCATGTCACCAAATAAAAAAGGGACTATTTTTGGACAAAAGTTGTATGTTTACCATTTTAAATGTACTGGTCTGAGCACCCGTTAAGCACCGACACCGTTTCAATCGGATACAGTGGCCTGAGAGATGTAAAACACTTTGACAAAAGGAAAACCAAATAAAAATTACACCAAAACACGTAAACAAAAAGCAAACCAAATTATAGTTACACCACACAGAAGGGACTGTACCAAATGCCAGAGTTCTAGGAAGCGATAACATCTGGACCAATCGGCTCAGGGGATTGGGTACATGCCTTTTCTGGGTTATGTTGGCAGCCAAAAAGTTGCTGTAGTATTTTCTACGGCGCAGTACTTCATGGTAATGAAATGACACCTTTTATCAATCACTATAACACTCAAAGTGCCTGTCCTCATTTTTTTATCAGTTGTTGTTCAAAGTACACTGAAAAGATGATTTTAAACAAAAACGTAGTCTATTGTTTTGAATTTTTAAAAATGTTTTCTTCTGTTCGGGTCAGCATTTACACAATGATCTTAATATGCAAATCTAAACAGTACTGTCGGTACCAAAGTGTGTCTGGGCTGGTCAACCATTATTAGTGGCCTCTAACATTCACTTTAAGATCAGCAACAAATGAGGTGACTCTGTGAATCGAAATTCAGCTCTGGCTTGAAACAATTCCATGTTTGGTCTCCAGTTTAGTGCAAAAATATATAAAATTAAAAAATACTTCAATTCGAGGTGAACTGAGGAGACCAGAGCAAAGGATGTCCACGCCCACTAGAAAGCAATAAAAACATCTTTTATCATAATTAGGTTTGAAGTGGGCAAGTCTCAGAAACCTCTTTGACTTGAAAGTATTCCTTATTCTGTTCTTCCCTTTCTATCTTCCAGCATGGTGAGACGAAACCTGGGTCCATCTACTCGTTCTGTCTATATATGTCTGGCTTGCCTTTCCGTTGCTCTGCACCTCATTCTGGCAATCTTTTGCCTGGCTGTCCTCCAGACAGCCTGCGTCTTTCCCAACTCGTATTCCTCTTCTATCAGTCCAAGAACAGATTCCCGCAAGCATCATTCAGTCTCCTCCTCTCCACATAAACTATCGATAAGTTCTGAGAATGACAAATTTCACAAGTTAAATGCGAGCCGGTTGCCTGTAGCCATTGGCGCGGAGAAGGAAGTGATAAGTGCTGGAAAAGTAAATCAAGTCATCGGGAATGCCTGGAAGCTGGAGGCACTTTACGAGCACCCGCTGTACAACCTGCCAAGACCAGAGTTGCTGGAGGAGGACTGGCTGCTCCGGGTGAAGACAAATGAGGACGCAAGGGACACGGACAACGGGGGTGATGATGAGGAGGAAGGCATCGATGGTGACAGTCAGTGGTGAGTGTGCAATACTGGAAGTGTTACAGACACACCATCACTATATAGGGCACTGACTTGTCTAATAATTTAATACTTCAATTACTGGCTTAGAAATGTATCCTGTATCATTTTGATTAATTACAACAAAGATAGTTCTAGAGCAGAAATTACATACACTTTCAGTGACCCGTGGAACCGTAATGAGTGAGCCTGACAGTTTCTGCTTAGCAACAAGTGACCAATTTAACAATCCAATTAGTTTGGATTCAACAATCCAATTAGTTTGGATTGTTGTTTGGAGGGGGCATGAAAACATTTTTGTCTCCTAGACGGGGGACATGACAGACAATAATTGAGAACCCCTGCCTTAAGTTGACTTATATTGGCTGATATCTGTACTCAGAGGCGATTCAGAGTCTGTTGGCATTGCTATTCAAGGTATTTAAAAGGTTTTCAAAACGTATTAAAAAAAGAGCAATACATTTGGTTACAGCTCTGGACTCTACATTGACAAGGAAGAACCATAATGAACGCACACCGTCTATACAGCATCTATACACAGTCTATACAACGTCTATACACATCTATATAGCCTATACACCGTCTCTACACATCTATACACCGTCTCTACACATCTATACACCATCTATACAGCCTATACACCGTCTATACACATCTATACACCATCTATACAGGCTATAGACCATCTATACACATCTATACACGTCTATACACCATCTATACAGGCTATAGACCATCTATACACATCTATACACCGTCTATGCAGCCTATACACCATCTATACACCGTCTATACAGCCTATACACCGTCTATACACATCTATACACCGTCTATACAGCCTATACACCGTCTATACAGCCTATACACCGTCTATACACATCTATACACGTCTATACAGCTTATACACCGTCTATACACCATCTATACACGCCTATACACCATCTATACACATCTATACACCGTCTATACAGCTTATACACCGTCTATACAGCTTATACACCGTCTATACACCATCTATACAGCCTATACACCATCTATACACCCTCTATACACCGTCCATACACCGTCTATACACAGCCTATACACCGTCTATACACATCAATACACGTCTATACATCGTCCATACACCGTCTATACATCGTCCATACACCGTCTATACACATCTATACACCGTCTATACACAGCCTATACACCGTCTATGCACATCTATATACCGTAAATACACAGCCTATACACCGTCTATATACAGTCTATACACCGTCTATTCTGTACACAGTCTATACACATCTATACACCGTCTATACACGTCATTAAATCGTCTATACACAGCTTATACACCGTCTAAACACCAGTTGCTGCGCCACTTCGGAAAGTGAAGGTTAAGTTTGTGTCAAAGTGAGAGTTAAGCTTATGTGACTGAGAACAATGCATCTTTTGTGCGTCTCCCAGTATTTTTCCGTCAGCCATGTACATGTTGTGGCCCTCTGATTGTGCTATGTGAGTGTGTGTCAGGAAGGCCTTCTATGAGACAGACTGACAACGCACTGAGCTATTAGACTGAATCTAAAAGGTGTGATAATAACATAAGGCCCTAGGCATAAAAAAAAAATCACAAGAGGCCCCTTTGCATAGTGCTACTGCTACTGCTAAGTCCAAAGTTTGTCAGCTTTGGCGGGTCCCCAAGTCTGTACCTCACTTTGAATGTCTCTGCTGAAGGCAGAGTGCAAGTCAGGAGGAAGGTTACGACAAAGTCTCTTGGACCAGCAATGCAGAGACGCACCCGCCGTGGCTGCGGTTCCACTTGGGCATCACGCGGTGGGAACTATACAACAGGAAGGACTCCACTGTTGCAAAGCTGACTCACTACTTGGCAACGCAGCACATTCTTGGGGCAGGTGAGTTAAGAAGTGAAAAAGAAGAAAAAAGAGTGCATAGATTTGTGCAAAGATGGCTCATCAGTGTAGTCTTATTTAAATCCACGTTTTGCACATTAGGTAAAGTATTGCAAAATTTAGAACCATTACCCTCATTTAGTATTAAACATTTAGTTGTCTTTTTGGGTTAAAAGCAGAGAGCCATAATTCTGCACTTCGCTTTCGAAATGCTGCATTGCTCGACAAGCCAAGAATAAATTTAGCAACTGACCTAGCTATTAACCACGACGGTCCCAGCGGTGCTCGCTTCTCATCTAATTATGATAATTCCGTTTCTTCTTGGTTAAACAGAAAAACAAATTCGCCACCATGCTGCTTATTTCACTTTCACTCAAATGCGTTTATAGAAATGAACAAGGCTGTGAGAGAGCCAGAGGGAAGACGGGGAAATCACACAGTTTTTTTTTTTACTCAGTGGATAGAACAAACTGTGCCAAAGTTTACATTCAGAGCAGGGAATACTTTGGAGAGCTTTCAGAACAAAAGAGAGAGACACGCACACACAAAGTTACACAAAAAAAGATGACTGACCCTTGTGAGATTAGAGACAATACAAAAAGAAGTTATAATTTATAGTATCAAAAACTTGCAGGTGCTGATCCAATGTATTCCTGCTGTGCCATCACCAATAGCAGTGGGGGGTGGAGCACTGACAAAAACATAATCCTTCCATTTGGAAGAAAGGAAATTATAAGTACAGTCGACTGTTGCTGTATCGCGATTCCATATCTATACTGCCTTTTTAAAATGAATTAAAAAATGATCACTCCTTTGTGCTTGACATATTATTGGTCACTGGTTAAGCGACATGACATCAGATTACATTACCTTCCACACTCACAAAAAAGGTTCTCCTCTCATTCTGTGTGGAAGTGGTACTGTTTTGGCTTATTTGGACTTCTTCCCCACTTTATTTGAAAGACATTCTTAAGTTTAGAATAAGTAAACTGGGGAGGCTAAATAATTAGCTCGGTAGCTTTCTGTGGTAGCGCCAGCCGTCTGTTATGTCCCTGAGGTGATCCCGTAACCTGCGCAATATAATGTAACGACTAATAGATGTGTAACGGTGACTGTAGCGGTGTTATTTCATGTCTAAAGGGCTCTAATATGTTAAAAACACTATTTAGAAAGTCACACACAGGATTTCTATGCTGTAACTATGAGAATATTCCGTTTCTAAATATTGAATCCTACTTTGTGGAAAGTCACTTATAGATAAATAAGGCACAACTGGTATGAGCTTTTATCTCACATATAATTCCCATATTTTATCCGAATATCACAAAAATGAGTGTAGCCCTCACGTCTGCACCTTAGTACTGTATTGTATATCTTCAAGGGATAATACAGTAGAAATGAAACTTAGCTATGCTTTAGAGAAGTCAGTGTACAGTTAGTATAGCAGTATGGCAGACTTACTACCCACTGACCATGACACACCACACAGCCATTATTGACTAAATAACGGGATAATTGGTCTACATTAGTGCTGCAGGTTCTTAGAGCTGTGGTTCATTGGGGGAAGCATGAATTCCAACATGTACAGTAACACTATGAAGCGGAGTACCATCCCCTTCCCTGGGAAACTTGGCCGCATGATATGAGGCCATACACACCTCCAAGATAACAAGTTCCTTGCTAAGGAAGGTGAAGGTAATGCAGTGGCTAAAAATGTCTTCACACCTGTACCCAATTTTTGCTCCTGTTGGTTGGTAGTGGAGGAGCACAAGGTGGCTAACGACCACCAGCTCAGTGAGGACTCGTGGACCTTCAGGGTCTCCGTGCTTTTGTAAATGGAGCCATCCTTGTATGAACAATTAGAAAAGAACATGGTCATGCTTTATGTGTTCACAAAAAGAAGACCAAAACACTTCCAGTTGTGCACATTCTGGGTGAACTCATGCAGTGCAACAGAAAGCTTGTTTTGTTCTTTGTTGACACCCTGCTCACATTTTTAGCACAGTGCAGAGTAAATTATATATAGAGAGTTCCATGATGCAGATACAGTACAGGCTGATTTTTCTACTTTTACACCGAAAACTTCCTGACAGAAAGACATGCAAATACATCCGAAAGAAAAGAACATTACAACCTGAGATTAAAATTGTCAAAATTCATGTATTTTGAAAGACGAACCCTCTTTGTCACAAAACTATTTTTTTTAATTTTACCAAAGATGCGAATCAGCAAACTGCAAAACCCAAAATATTAAATAACGCATGGGAAGGATTACTTGTCTACGAGTCTACTAACAACCAACTACTTGGTTGTTAGGTTTTACTGCCATAAAGTCTTTCTTTGCAACATACCACTCCGTCGCCATTTGTAACCACAGTATCATTCTTTCATTCATTCATCCCATCTATATTTTTCTTATGTTTCAGTTCAAAAATCTGGTGGTACTCAGCTCAAACTGCTCATATCTTTCCCAAACTACGGACAAGCTCTGCTCAAACCCATGAAGTAAGACCACAGCGTGGATGCTAAACCACATTCAGGCTAACTGACAGGCTCAGCAGGGGTGGGGGTGTTTTGTGTGTGCTTCTTGTGAAGACAATCCAGAGACACGGAGACTGACGTGAACCTCTTCTACTTCTCTGACTTTGAAAGGCACAACGCGGAGATCTCTGCTTTTCACCTTGACAGGTACCGATAGCCAGATGTGTCATTCTGTCAGCACCACCTGGTGGAAGGATTTGTCTGTGAGCTTCAAAAAATAATCAATTAATATATTAAAGTTGTTTTTGCGGCCTCTCTATTGGTGCGTTGAGGTGAAGAGGGAGCTGAGCTGAAAGGCAAAGCTCTCAATTTACCGGTCAAGCTACGTTGCTACCCCCTGTAATTTGCCACCGTGCTCCTTACCACAATGACTGACAGTACGCAGTAATTCACCCGCTCAACTGTCATTGCCTGGTGGTGTAATGGTACAGCTGCTGCCTTTTTTTGGCCAGGGGTGGCCCTGTTGTGTAGTATGCATTCCTGTCACACACACTCAAAATAATAACTAAAAAATGAATTGCAGCTCTATGATTTAAGGATATAGTGGCAACAACCTGTATCATAGTAAGAGTATGACTGCTACCTACAGGGCACAATCTTTTTAGGCTCCTGATGGAGGCCTGTGCTTCACAGAATGCTCTTGATCCCTAACGCTCTCATCTCTCCCAGACTCCTGGGCTTCAATCGAATCCCTCCAGTGGTTGGTCGTCTCATCAACATCACCAGAGAGATCAGAGAGATTACCACAGACCGCAAGTTGTCTCGTACCTTCTTTACTTCCCCTGGTGTGCCCCTGCGTGGCTGTGCCACCGTGTATCTTCTGACACTGAAGTAAAACATCCCTAAAACCAATGTGTCTCTCTACCTCCCTCTAGCGGGGAATGTGTGTTTCTATGGCCAGTGTGAGTACTACTGCACAACTGAGCACCCACTGTGCGGCCACCCGCACTCACTGGAGGTATCCCTGGCCGCCATGCTACCTGACCTGAGCCTTGCTCCTCGCAGATCATGGAGGTCACCGTGGAGAAGATCCTACAGTCGCACCAAGCTGGCACAGTAAGCACTGGAGTTGATTAAAGCAGTAGGCAGTTGTTGTTTTCATATTTCTTTGAAATTGTCATTATTAATAACGACGGTTTGAAAGTGGGAAGTGGCAGACGACGGCAAGGAAGCTACTGCAGCTTGAGAAAAAAAAAGAAAAACAATATTTTTAATCCTGCTAAACTAAGTCATGAAAAATGAATACATTTTTGTTCCTACAATGAGGGTAAAATAATTCCTCAAAAAAACTGTTTTGAGGGAGTAGTGGAGGCCCAAAACTGGTTATATTCTCTGCAAGGAGTCTAACAATGCCACAATATGAAAGCTTCTGACATAGTTTGGTTGCCCCCTCAACAAGAGTTACATCAACGGATCGACTCCCCCCAGACAAGATCGCATCAAGAAAACTATTGTTCTTTGCGATGCACGATGTAGTCAGCAAGTCATTCTTTGATGTAAGTTCTGTTCAGATGAAATGGCATTTCAATCAGCCGTGATACCATTTTTTGATCAGGCTACCTCCCCAGTAAGTATCAGTAGGGAGTCCTGAAACATCTGTTGATGTTTCTCCACAACAGAATATATATATACACCAATGCCTTCTTAGCATGGCCGTTTCCTCCTTGGATTTTTCACTATGTGGCCCTCGCAGGAAAAAGTTTGATATAGACAATATTAAACATATCATGTGCTGTATTGTTGGGGAAAATTAATGTCAATGCATGTCTACTGTTCTGTTGTGTCCAGGTGGGAAAAAGACCCAGCCTACTGCGACACCGTCAAACAAACGCCACCTTATAACCACGGCACCAGACTGGTGGATGTGATCGACATGGCCATATTGGACTTTCTCATGAGTCAGTCTCTACATTCAATTTAAGGGGACGCTTTGTAAACCTGAACAGTATTTCATTCTGAAAATGAAAAATGCACATAAAAAATGTCACAACAGGCCAAATGATTTTTCTGTCCAAAGGCAACATGGACAGACATCACTATGAGACGTTTGAGAAATTTGGCAATGAGACTTTCCTGCTTCATCTGGATAATGGACGAGCGTGAGTGCCATCATTTATAGATCAGCTTAACAGGAGCATGATTAGAGTGGAAGCAACAACAAAAGCCCCTGTTCATGTTGACGTTAAGCACCTTTGGATCAACACATTTTAATCAGATCACAGCGCTTTGTCTAATCTGTGGTAGCCAAAACACACACATTGGACAATTTATTTACGGCCTTTACATAACATAACACTAAGCAGACACTGCATTAGTAAAATCAAGGCACTCTATTTTCAAAGATTGCGCCGCATGAGATATTGGAAGCTAAAACAATATTAGGGGAAAAGGAAACACAGTTTAATTTGTTCCAGACCCAAGCATAAGTACATTTCTGCAAAATAGCATACCTTATTTTCATCATTACAGCACAGAAAACCTGTTTATGACTTTCTAAATATGAGTTTTAGGATTATTAGAGCTCACTTAACACTAAATAACACCCCTAGAGTCACCTTTACACTCCATCCATCCATTTTCTGTGGCGCTTATCCTCCGTTACACTCGGTGTTCCCCAGTACAGTGGACATTATAAGAGAAAATAAGACATAATATTGACTCACATACACATACTTATTATAAGCACCTTCGGGCTTGTTTTTGTGGCGCTTGCTTGCAAATTCCCAAGTTTCCTGGGAAGAGACCTTGCAACACTGAAACATATACCTCCAGCCTACAATTAGTTTGATTTGATACGCTTACTACACGCTTAAAATAATAATATTTACGTACTAGTCCATTAAAACACTAAGTTTAACATTAAGTCATTAAATCCAATGCACAGCATCATCTCCCAACAGAAGAGCAGTTTCAGCAGCAGACTACTATCACTGTCCTGCTCAACTGAAAGACTGAGCAGATCATTCCTCCCCCACGCCATGCAACTTTGCAACACAACAGAAGGAAAACGATAAAAACACACAGGACTGGGCTTTTTACCAAATTATTTATTATATTATTACTTAGAAATATTCTTTATTATTATTAATTTTGCAAGACAAATCGGAAGTTAACTGTTATGTATTATTTATTTGTTCATATTATTTGTCTATCGATCGTTATAATTACACACACGCTATGATGCGACGTTACTAACTTTAAATGCACGAGTAGAGTATGTCCTCTGAATGCCTTAGATTTTTATTTTACATCACTTAGCCATACTCATGCATTTAAAATGCTTAATTTAGGCCAAAACCACATAAAGGTTGCTTAGATATGCATATTTTGGACTAAAAATAGGCCTGAGTCAACTGCAAAACAGCCAGGACTCGCGATATGATTTAAAAAAAATAACATATTTGAAAAAACTTTGATCGAGTGAAGCTATGAAAGTCAATGACTGTCCTACTTTTTGCATGGATGAAATCTTTTTGGTCATATTTTGCAGGTTTGGGCGTCACTCTCAAGATGAGATATCCATTTTAGCACCCTTACAGCAATGCTGCAGGTAATGTGCACAATTGAATGTGCAAATATCTGGCCATTATACTTGAAAAAGATAAATTAGGAATTAATAATGTTGTATTTAGTGTGGGAAAACAATGCATATTTAAGAGTAGACCACATGCTATCCAAATAAAAGCCTCAGGTGTGTTTGTGTGTCACCATTTGCTCTTAACCAACCTTTCCAGGATCCGTCGCGCCACCCTCCTTCGCTTGCAGCTCCTGTCCCTTCCGGGCTTCCGCCTGAGGGATGTCATGAGGGAGTCTCTGGACCAAGATCCTTTGGCTGCCGTGGCGCCCCTGCTCTCTGAGCCACATCTCAAAGCTTTGGACCGACGCCTCGCCACAGTCTTGCAGGTGGTGAAGACCTGTCAAGAGCATCATGATGAAGTTGTTTTTAATGACATGGGAGCATACACGGAAGAAACAGAGTAAATAAACAATCAAATAACTGTAGTTGGTCAATGGTCGATAGTTGGACTGGTGTGTCCGACTTATTTTGTCGGGTTCAAAGGGTCCGATTACTGAGGAGCAATTGCATTACAGTCACTCCATGACTCTGAGTCTTATAAAAGATGAATTAATAAATCATGCTGTTTGATGGTTAAATTTTTTGGCCTAATTTAGGACTTTTCAAGCATTAAAATGGCTTAAAGAACTAAAATACAATTATAAGGCATTCAGATGACACATTCAAAAATACTCGTATGTAGTATTCTACACTGATCACTAGGTGTCAGTAACGTTATTGTAGCATTTGTGAGACACACAAACACCAGACTTGATTGCTGTAACAACCGGCCTTTTTTGCAGGTTTGAATTATCTCACGACAGGAACAGAAATCCCTAATAAAAACACAAGAATATTGTTGCTGCAGTAACCCGCACCTTCCCTAGTACTGGAACACATATGCAGGAACACACACTAGCACGGGTCTTATTCATGTTTTGCGTATGTCTCCTATATTGGGTAACAGGAGTGTAAATGTGACTATATGGGTGTTATTTCATGTCTAGAGGGCTCTAGTAATGTTAAAAAATGTATTTAGAAAGTCCTAAGCAGGTTTTGTGTGCACTAACTATGAAAATATTCTATTTATAAACAAGGAATCAATAATAACAATCATCACAGTCGGGTCTGGAACTGATTAACCACCATAAACAAGACATTACTGTGCAGTGCAGTGTGTCACTTACTGTTATCTTCCTGTTAACACAATACAGCGAAAATGTGTATATTCCAGCCATAGTTGCAAATGGTGATTAATCATGTTTAATTCATTTGTAAACGATGATTAATCGGATTATCTGATTATAATCTGACCAATTTTAATCAAGTGACAGTCGTACTTCATTCATTCATTTTCTATACCGCTTATCCTCATTAGGGTCGCAGGTTCTTTATATTATTATTCTGAACGATTATTATTATTAATATTATTCAAGAAACTAAATTGCACAAGTGCATGTGCAAGCAATCGTGTTGTGCTTGGCCCACCTTTTCCAAAAGTGCCAAAGCATGGATCAGAGCACCCACACTAGCCAAACATGACAGATTTTAGGTGCAAAGTGTGCCCATCCACGGTACACACAACCTCACTGTGGCAACTACAAAACAATTCATTTTTTAAATTGAACATAAAATTTATATCAATATATATTTAAAAGTGTTTAAATATATACCAATAACTTACAAGATAACAGCTTGAGGTAGTGCAACTTCCAATATGTGGTATTTTGTACATGAGTAGGATGAAAAAAATGGGAAGGCCTGTTTTGCAGTGTAGCTCTTGTTTTTCGCCGTAGAACTATCTCATCCAATTCATGATGGGAATCTTGTAGTTTATCATTTATAAACTAGATTATCATTTATTTTGTTACATATGTATACGTTTTTTTCAGTTTTGGCACTATTTCAGCTTGGAAATGTACTTGTTATTGATGCCCTATTTGTTTTTATATGTTTACTGTTGTCTGAATAAATAAAAAATAAATAAAAAATGTCACCCGAAATCAACAACCATCTTCGAGTCTGTTCGGCAACACTCGGCGTAAGACTTCCTGTTTCCGGTAAATTACGATTCACAGTAGAATACACATTTAGACTTGCAGCACGAAAAAGAAAAAAATCTCACAGTTTATACGGGTAAGTAATACATAAGTAATACATATTTCCATCACACGAGTACATTTTTATACATACAGGACAAACGTGTTCTACCAAAGCACAATGTTGACCCCTACCGGCGGTGAGCGGAAGAGCAACTTCACTGTCTACCACCCCCAAAGTTTCAGTAGTCCCCCAGTTTAGGCTCACCTACTAGGACGACGCGCCGACATGGCGGCGCGACTGGTGTTTATCCTGCTTTTATGGCTTAATTATGAACGTTTCAGTGGCCCCTCTTTAGGCAGTGTGGAGTGATACTTTCACTTTCGTCAGTAGACCTCTGTGGGCAGATGCTTCCCAAGTCCTGCCTCTCAGCGCCATTTTACATTCCTGAAAGAAGCGGGAACATGTGTTGTTATGTTGAGTTTTGAAGGCGACGCGGCCGCCGGGACCAATTCACTGTCTTAGCGGGGTTTGGCAGCTATCTAGTCGGCAGTAGGTTCCCAGTTTGTAAAGTAGGTTCGAGTCTCAACCGCACAATGGAGTTACCAGCAGACGAAGAACTGCTACGGTTCTTTCACTGTTCAAAGACCGAGATGTCGTGCATGGAACACCCGCACACGTTTGTGCGGCAACTCAGGGATCACAATTTGCTACCGGAAGAGAACTACAAGGTGAGGCAGAAGGCCCGTTTCCAAAATGACGAAGCATTTCTTCTTCTGCTCACGCGCAGCGTCCCTACACTGTGCACCTTGAACCCTTCATTTAGTGAGAGCCAGTAGTTCAGAGGCGCTGTTGCACACTTTCCAGTAAGAAAAGTAGCTATTGGCTATCGTAGAAGTTGCTTGATGACGCAATCGTGTCATTTGCACACGCCGTCCATATGATGTTGTAAAATACGGAATCATCGGAGTGCCAAAATTAATGGAAATGTATGTGGAATTGTAAATAGAATCAATATTACCAAATATACCAATGTGATCATATTCTTTTTTCATTTTGTCTTTGCTTTTTCTGTATTGCCTTTGTTTTTTCCATTTTGGTGTTGATTTTCCTGTTTTGTTTTTTGTCTTTTCCATTTGCTGTTTGTCATTACATTTACCAGATGGCTCAAGCTGGCAACAAAAAGCAAAGGCAAAACAAGGAGGCTGTGAGCGGGACCTTCTGCCAGGGTGACTACTCAATACCTAAAGCCCGCTTGCAGTGGCAGTCTAGTAGTTATGTTTAAATGTAGCTCTTAGCGCGAGTGACCGGAAGCAGGTGAAGGACAGGACGTAACATCACTATCACGCCACCATGGACATAATTTGTGTGAACGTCTTAGATGATGGAGTCCATATCGAAGCTGCTGAGAGAAGCAGCTAAACAAAAACAAAACAGGGAAATAAATGCCACAATGGAAAAAGAATATGACCACATTTGTATATGTTTGTATTATTCATTCTCTTTATATTTCCACAAGTATTTTCTTTTAATTTTGGCACTCCTGTGATTCCACAGTAAAATGCTGTAGGAAAAAGCAGAACCTCATAGCACAGACAAAAGTGACTAAAAACACCATAATTACATTTAGAACTACAAATAAACTGGATTCACGGTTTGTTCATTTCAAGTTGAAAAAAAAACCCATCAAAATGAATTAATATTTTAATCTCAGCCTTCATTTTACAAATAAAGTGTAGCAACAGACTAAAATACAAACATAATAAAAACACCCTCCTCTTCAATCAAGGCTTACAGATGATGAAGTAACATTTGCATTTTATAGCGTTTCATTTGGACTTTTGATGCTTTAGAGGTCCACATCATGCTCTCAGTGAGAACTGAGTCAATTGCACAAGACAAAAATAGTCCGGGTTATGAAAACATTAGCGTCCCCTTGTGCTTGGCAGAGGTAAAACGCACTGAGCACTAGGAAGGGAGTGAAGGGAGTTTAGGTTACTTTAAGGATGATAGTGTGACATGGCAAAGGATAGATGACATCTGTTGGCATAGATGGCACGTGTACCTTTCAATCTGTATCTATTTCATTGTTTGTGCAGAAATTGACCCGCATAAAGAGCAAAGAGGCCTTGAAGAAAGGCCTCTATGAAGTTCTGGAATGGTTGGAGAAAGAGCACTCGCAGTCCATCAAAGTGTTCTGGAGGTGTGTCTTCAAGGAGACTATCTTAAATCAGTACCCCACCCTGCAACAGTTGCACAGTCGCCTGATGGATGGTAGGACTCATTGTTGTGGGACAATAATGGTGTCCACCAAACCTTTGCCCATATTTACTTGTTTCTGTTGACTCCATCAGGATCCTTCCATTTGGAAGCACAGACGATCAGCGAGGAACAAGTGGAGACAAATGGCAGGAAAAGGACCGAGCCATCAGAAGATGAGAATGCAGACATCCCAGTGACAGCAAAGAAGAAGAAGAAGAAAGTCGAAAATGCGAGCCTGTGCGATGATGAGAAGGAGAAGAGCAAACTCCTTTCACAGTCATCAGCGCGAAAGAAGCGTTCAAAGAAAATATGCTTCTGTGAGTCATGCAATTAGACCTTTTTAAACATCATCATGTACTGACGTGTTTCTGTGTCCTCTTTTTCTGTTTCCAGCTCCGTTGGTGAAAATGGGAGAAGAGAAGGATTTCTGGGCATGGCCTATTTATAAGTCCAACCTTCCTGTGACCTGTGGAACCCAGAAAGGAACTCTGAACCGAGACAAACTAAGCAAAGGTCGCAGGAACACTAACAATACAGTCATCCCTGGTTTATTGGGGTCAATGGGTTCCAGACCCGAGCGTGAATTTCCTCTAAGTAGGATTCCTATTTATAAATTGGATATTTTCATAGTATAGAAAACCTTCTAAATGTGTTTTTAATATTACAGCTATCTGGACATGAAATAACACCCCATTGTATCACCCAATACAGTAGACATAAACTACACATAAAATAAGACAAATAATAAGACATAATATACTGTAGGCTCACACATGTTAGCATTTGGAGAGTTTTTTGTTGTTCCTTTCTTTTATTGTCCTGTTACTGAACGATACTTACTGCTGTGGCTATTGTGACATAAGTCTAACATTATTGACTGGTTAGTGACCAGTGTAGAATACTACAACATGTCTTTGAATGTGTCTCCTGAATGCCTCGTGTTTGTATTTTAGTTCATGTAGCCACGTTTACACGGTATGCATATTTTGAGCTAATAACACAATCCGCAATCCTTATGTGAGACATGAACACACATCTTTCCCTTTTCTCTGTGTTCTAAAGATATAAAAACAGCCAAAAAGAAGCAGGGGAGACTGCATTTAAGGGACGCACCATAAAGCCTTCTAAAAAGCCTCCAAAAAGTACCAACAATGCTCCAATAATAAATATGCAGGTCCCATTATATATGAAATATAATGGGACCTGCATATTAACCGAGCTTCAGCGACATTGTTATTATTAACATTGTTACGCCAAAGAATTAGATTACAGGCGTAGTGACCCCTTGCCACACCACACTGGCTAGCTACTAGCTTCACCATATACTCGCCTTCTC
Organism: Oostethus manadensis; assembly: GCA_024372805.1. Lineage (NCBI taxonomy): Eukaryota > Metazoa > Chordata > Actinopteri > Syngnathiformes > Syngnathidae > Oostethus > Oostethus manadensis. The sequence goes on from QODF01000128.1 coordinate 1,257,989, forward strand.
GCCTCAAGTCTGAAACCCCCCCAACCCATTCTCCCCCACTAGGTAAACTTTAAATATTGGGTAATACAAGCATAAAGGTGGCTATATGGGTATAATTTCATGTCTAGAGGGATCTAATAATGTTAAACATATTATAAGATTGTAAATAGGTTTTCTATACTGCAACTGCAAGAATATTCCATTGAAAAATAAGGAAAGCTACTTCATGGAAATTCACTTGTCCCGGTGGAGTCTTGAACCAATTAACTGCTATCAACAAGGGATTTCCTTTTGGAAAGGCGGTTTTAATGCTCTCGGTTTCTGAATTCCTAATATAGGGGAGCCGTGTATTTTGTTCGACAAAGAGTGGTTCACGCCCACTGAATTTGAAGCTCTTGGCGGCAAGAAGAGTAACAAGAACTGGAAGATCAGCATCCGATGTATAGACACGCCCATAGGAAAGCTCATTGAGGTCCGTTGAGTTTTGTGTTCATTTATTATTGGGTGAGATCCAATACAAAATTGCTTGTTTACAAAGATTACAATCTGATGTTTGACAATGATACTTAATACCTCACCGCGTCAGTCGGTGAGAAATGCTGTTATTTGTTCAGCACTTGTGCAGGGGTGTAACACGCCACATTGAAAGGGTTTAGTGGACATGCTGCATGTTGTGTAACTCTGTTTTCATGTTTCTGTGGAATCCGCCGCAGGCAGGACATCTGCAAAGTGTGAGCTTCAGACCCAAGGTACTGCATGTCCATGGATGGATTTGTGATGACTTTGCCGTAATTAATGGTCCATTTTCTTCTTGTTAGGCCAAGAAATCTTTGTTCGCCCGTGATAACACAATCACAGGTGGGAAACTAAATACAATACATCAGTACACCACTTCTCATCCTTTGCTTGCGAGACGAGCCAATTTAAGATGCCCACTACTTCACCTATGTCAGCTTTTGTTAAAAAATAAATAAATAAAAATATCTTCAAACAAAGCCTGACAACTATCCATCAGTCAGCTGACATGGCAGCTGTAAGTCATATTAGTTATTTTTAGCAAGTAAACTAAACAATTGAGCACACTGCACTAGTAAAGGACATTGGAGACTTGTTGAAATTGTACAAGGAGCCTTTCAAATAGCATGAACATTGAAAGACAATGCTGAAGGTGTGCATATCTCCATTATATTCCTCAGATTCCCACCAAGAGGTTAATGCAGCTCAAGAGAATAACGTGCAGCCTGAGGAGAGCGACAACTCTGTGTTCAACGTGACATGCGGAGAACTCGCCGGCAAATTACACAAAAAACGATTTGCATCGGGTAGGTCTCCTATGACCTCTGAACACATGCAGCTCTACGTGTCCTCAAAGATCCCCGGTCATCTCAGACGCGCACTTTCTAGAAACCTTCTCTCGCCAACAGGAACTAGAGGTCAGTGTATTCGCACCAACACCAGCTGGATGAGTCCGGTGACCTTTGTGAAGGAGGCATTAGGCGAGGAGAACACGTACTGGAGAAGAGACATCCTGTTCGAAGGCCAACCCCTCGTTGCTCTAATAGAGGTAAATACCTGCTGTTGGTGTGTTTTGCTAGTTTTAGCTCCGTCAAAAGTAACAATAAAACATCTTGTCTGCCTCGCCTTTGTCATCATCGTCAGGACAATACTTTGAAGGTGCACTCGCTGTTATGTACTTGCAACCTGTGCAGTCCAACTGATAGCAACCTGGTAAGATTGTTTCGGGGAACATTTTGTGTGATGACTTTTATTTCAAGCGGAGCACTTCTGTTTCTTGCCAGGAGGAGCAGAAAAACGATGACGAGTGTTGCGTGTGCAAAAATTTAGGAAACCTGGTGGTGTGTGACAACTGTCCACTTTCCTTCCACCCGACGTGTCACCTGCCTCACGTCGGCAACACAATTTTGAGGTGATCACAATCAGTCACACTTACAGGGGAGTCTGGTGTTGGTCTCAAAAGTAGTTTTCCCCTTTGAATTCATCTTTTTTTTTTTGTGGTGTACAAATGGAGCTGAGAACGAACTTACTTGGTTTAGCTTGACACGGGCATCTGATGAGTACAAGATTCGGAACAATTACACCCAGACCTGCAGAACAAACAAAAAAGTCATAAAGTAGAATGGTAGATTTTTTTATTTTGCAGGAACCAAGAAAATGATTATTTCTTAATTAAGGTTTCATGTTTACTTCCATTCATGAAAAAAAAATTTGCTTATCACGGCCAAAGGAGATCATATACACTTTCCTCATCACAACAAATAAATGAAAAAGTCATGCTGTTTCGTGGGTTGTATACGGCCTAATATTAGTCAATAATGTACATATTTAAAATATTGTATGTATTTTTGCCTAAATTGAGCATTTTCACACATAAAAATGACTGAATGAACAAATATTCAAATATAAGGCATTCGAAGACATCTTCACACTGGTTTCATGTTTTTTCACTGGTTTGAATGATGTCACAACAGGGACAATAATCCCTAACATGGGCTACTGTTGCGGCCGTAAGCATGCCAAGATAAAACTCAACTCTGAATACATTCACAGCACGTTTACTCATTACTATATTGGGATGAAAGTATAAAGTTGACCATAGGGGTGTTATTTCATGTCTAGAAAGCTCTAATAATGTCAAAAAATGTATTTAGGAGGCAGTAAGTAGGTTTTCTATGCTCTTATTATGAAAATATTAGGTTGATAAATAAGGAATCCTACTTCACAGAACTTCACTTATCACAGCCGGGTCTGGAACCAATTAATCGTGATAAATAAGGGATTACTGTATATGCACACAGTCTATTTTGTAAGTTCAGATGCCATGCAGTGGAACGATCCAAGAGTTTGATTAACAATATACGGTGAGGGAAAAAATTATTTAAATACCAGCTGATTTTGTAAGTTTGACCACTAACAAAGAAATGATCAGTCTATAATTTCAATGGTAGCTTTTGAACACTGAGAGACAACAATGACAAAAAAATCCAGAAAAATGCGTTTCAAAAAGAGTTATAAATTAATTTGCATTTCCATGAAGGAAATAAGTATTTGATCCCCTATCCGTCAGCAAGATCTCTAGCCTCCAGGTGGACCTTATACAGGTAACGAGCTGACATTGGCAGCCCTCTCAGATTGTTACCTGTATAAAAGAGACCTGTCCACAGAAGCAATCAATCAATCCAGATGCCAAACTCTGCACCATGGCCAAGACCAAAGAGCTTTCCAAGGATGTCAGGGACAAGATTGTGGACCTGGTCAAGACTGGAATGGGCGACAAGACCATCGCCATTTGATGACAACAGTTGGTGCAATTATTCGCAAATGGAAGTAATATAAATGAACTGCCAATTTTCCTCGGTCTAGAGCTCCATGCAAGATCTCACCTCGTGGAGTTTCAATGATAATGAGAACGGCAAGGAATCAGCCCAGAACCACTCGGGAGGAACTTGTCAATGATCTCAAGGAAGCTGGGACCATAGTCACCACAAAAACAGTTGGTAACACCCTACGCCGTGAAGGACTGAAATCCTGCTGTGCCCGCAAGGTCCCCCTGCTCAAGAAAGTCCATCTACAGGCCCGTTTGAAGTTTGCCACTAAACATCTGACTGATATAGAGGAAGACTAGGTGAAAGTGTTGTGGTCAGATGAGACCAAAATTGAGCTCTTTGGCATCAACTCAACTACAAGAAACGGCTGACCTCTGTGATTGCAAACAAAAGTTTTGCCGCCAAGTACTGAAGCCTGTTTTTCAAAGGGATCAAATACTTAAATTATAAATTATAAGTTAATTTATAACTCTTTTCGAAACGCATTTTTCTGGATTTTTTTGTCATTGTTGTCTCTCAGTGTTCAAATAAACCTACTATTGAAATTATATATATTTTATTAAATTATTATATTATTATTATATATATTATAATTTCTTTGTTACTGGGCAAACCTAAAAAATCAACTGGGGTTCAAATAGTTTTTTCCCTCACTGTATAAAAATTGAAAAATACCCAGTGGAAGTTTGGATGGACATGCTGTATATACAATATATCTGGAAATTAGCCAACATGCTAACAGGTAGAATGCTAACACATAGCTAGATAGCAATACATACCGAAACTGCCGAGGCACGTCTATAGTGTCCCTATATCATGAAATGTCTGTATTAGCCTTTAAGTATGAGCATATTAGCTAACATGCTAACAGCTAACATGCTAACACATAGCTAGATAGCAATACATACCGAAACTGCCAATGCATTTCTATAGTCTCCCTATATCATGAAATGTCTGAATTAGCCTTTAAGTATGAGCATATTAGTTAACATGCTAACACATAGTTAGATAGCAATATATACCGAAACTGCCAAGGCACTTCTATAGTGTCCCTATATCATGAAATGTCTGAATTAGCCTTTAAGTATGAGTATATTAGCTAACATGCTAACAGCTAACATGCTAACGCATAGCTAGATAGCAATATATACCGAAACCGCCAAGGCACTTCTATAGTCTCCTTATATCATGAAATGTCTGTATTAGCTAACATGCTAACACATAGCAATCTGCACCAAAAGTGTCACGATAGTTTCAAAATGTCCCCCGTTTATATACGTCGGGGGGAAAAATCAATATTTGATACCATTGCTTAATGCTCCATAGATTGTTCCAACAAAAATATGGACATAGAAGGTGATTGTGCTTCATTTGAAAGACACTACTTTTAAAATGCTTCATAGGTGGGAGGGGCTGAGTAAAGGCGGCAAAAACAGCCATTTTGACACTTTGAATCGGGCCAACCATTGGAAATATGAGAAAAGTTTATGTCAACTTAATGCTTCTAATGGCCAAACCATTCAACATATTTACACGAAAGCACCACCATGAGCGACCTGAGGCTTTAGGCTACGCATACATCTTTTCATTTTTCAAATAGGTACAGAAATTATCGCAATAGAGCGATGTAAAAAAGACACAGAATCTGCGGCCGTCAGCGTCAACGGGAGATTTTTCAGACTTCTCTCTCTGTAAAGGGCGACAGAAGCAAATCCGCACACACACAACATAAATACAGACTTACATCTGACATTTTGCGAAAGAGGACGACTAGGTTTTTAGCAAAAGTAGTCAAGCTAGACTAACGATGTGCCCAGGAGAAGGACTTTTTTTTGGCTCCCCTGCGTGCCACACACTCCAATCCTGTTTTACTCACCTTCTGACAACGGTACAAAACTAAACATTTCACCAAAAAACATTTTAGCCACAGAGAAAGTAGAGAAGTGCATCTCCAAATGAGACATCAAGCATGTTGCTACGTGATTGTATGCCTTAGCTACAAGGAAAAGTAGGCAAATCCTGTTGTTCTTCGCCTGTTCTAAAAATAGAATGTGACAGCTGCAAAGCAGCATTCACTGTCTGCTTGGCTTGCACAGCATGTCCATAATAAGAATAATCATAATAAGCAAAGAAGAAAAAAGATGCATAGTAAGAGTAACTGCTGCTTTGCAGTGGTCACTGGCTGCTCGGCTTGCACAGCATGTCCATAACTAAAGAAAGGTGACTAGAAAGATGGATGCAAGCAGGGCAGCCAGTGACTCTGCTGCTTTGCAGCTGTCCCTCCCTGCTCGGCTTTCACAGCATGCCCATGATAAGAACAATAATAACTAAAGAAGATGAATAGTACGAGTGACTGTTGCTTTGCAGCTGTCACTTTCTGCTCTGTTTGTATGTCCATAATAGTACTAACAACTG
>QODF01000128.1:1264152-1393198 GCA_024372805.1 Oostethus manadensis
AGTACTAACAACTGCTTGTATGTCCATAATAGTACTAACAACTGAAGAAAAAAGATGAATAGTAAGATGGGCTCAGTGACTGCTGCGTCATGACATTTCCGTACGTTAGACACTGGCAGTAATTAAAACTGGAATTTATTGTGGGATAATAAAGGTTGCTCTACCCAAAAGTTGTAACATGGTGACAGTTTGCACCTGGAACACAACGGATGATACAAAGGTAGAGAGAAGAGGAGCAAAAAGTGTAAAAGGTTGTGTGTTGTTGTGTGCGCAGGAATCCAACACCATGGGAGTGTACCTTCTGTGTCTTCAAAAGGGCTCAAGATTGGCGCTACTCGGACGCATTGGAAAGCACAGAAGTCCTGTCCCACCAAATATCCAACCACATGCTGGTGAGCTCACTGCAACTGTCATTGGGTTTGCGTCATGCGGTTCTGATTTTTCATCTCTTCCCATGCAGGAGTGCCAGTACCTCCTCTTGTGTCTGTTTAACGCCGATATAGACCAATTATTTGCAACAAACCCATCTTCCTACGTAAGACTCTTCCTCACGCTCAACTTTGTGTCTAAAATATTCATCATGTTGGACTCGATGCTCACAGCTGAAGGATTACGGCACTGTGGTCAAGACGCCCATGTGGCTGAGCAAAGTCGCCGACAGACTCGAAGAGAAGCGCTACCGCCTCGTCGCCGACTTTGTGTCTGACGTCCAGCTCATTTTCACTAACTGTGCTTTGTACAACAAGGTGGGAAACCATGTCGGCGCTCAAATGATGATTATTTACTTTGACCCAATCGCTGTTCTCCTGTCTTGCAGGATAACCCTGATTTCATCGATATGGGCTCCAAACTAAAAAAGCTATTTGATGATGAATTTAAGAATGCTTTCAGCATCTGTTAGGATGGACTGACTACACTTATATAAAAAAAAGATAATGCTTAGAGAGATTTATTCATTTAACAAACGTATTTATTGTGATGGGTAGGATTGTGATTGGTTGTTTGTCTATATGTGCCCGGCAATTGGCTGGCGACCAGCCCAGGGTGTCCCCCACTTCTCATCCGAAGTCAGCTGGGATAGCCTCCAGCATTACCCCTGCGATCCTAGTGAGGATAAGCTGCATAGAAGATGAATGGATGACAAATTACTCCGCAAGCATCTTGAGAAATATATTAACATTGTATATATGTATTACTAATGTTAATACCAAATCTACATGTTTTTCTGTTTGGTCTTACAAAAAATCAACTTGCTTTTTTGTTCCTTTTTTCATGATGCAACAGAATCAGTTATTCAAAGTGTTTTAAATTTTTATGTTTATGTTGATCAGCGCTTCTCAAATAGTGGGGCGGGTTCCCCCGGGCAGGTGTGGTGAACTGTCAAGGGGCATGTGAGATGCAGGAAGGACTTCCGGAATGAGTGCAGACCTTTATGAACATTTAGGAATGTGTCGTGGTCAGCGTGCAATTGAACTCTTAATTATGCTTCACTGCCCTCCGTTTTGTTGCCAAACAAATTGAGAACCACTGATGTTCATGTGGGTGTCCAAAGTTATGTACATTGTAAGGGCAAAGCTTTGTGTTATTAATTCCATGTCTGTCTTGTTTACATTGTGCCTTTTTGCTTGATTTTGTACCATGTTTTTTAGTGTTTACAACGCGCCCCGGCTCTAGTGTATGCGCAGGGTCAGAATCAGGAAAGTCAATGTAGTTTTCCACGCCACATTTTCAAATCAACTACTTTTTTAACCATTAAAAAAATCAAATGGATTTGTACATGTGATGTCACAGCCTTGTCGAATATGGAATGAAGCCTATTTTAATCCCTTATCATGTGTTACTGTGTTTATAAACCATGCTTTGATTTCACCGGCGTGCAAAGGAGGCGCGGGGGGGAGGGAGGGGGTATGTGACGTCACACCGTCCCTAACGAGGCTGTGTTGAAAGGAAACTGCGCAGCCGCTATGCGCATCCGCCAGCTTGTGGGCAGCGCAGCCATTTATTTCTGTGCCCCTCAACGCAGACACACGCACACACATCGCACACGCGCGTGCAACGTGGAGGCATCGTCGCGAAGAATCACCGCTGAAGTCTACGGAACCCACTGAGATCCGCCGTTTCGAAACTTTCCCTGGATTGCAACGCCTGCGCAGCCCCTTCCTCCCCGCCCCCATCGGTGTGCGTGCGTGCCTACATGTGCGTGTCGGCGATGGAAGCCACCGGTCTTCAAGCAGGCGGCTGCGGCCCCGCAACGGTGCACGTAAAAAGGGAGGAGGAAAAGCGATCTGCGCTGATCCTGGGCAGTCGCCACTCGCCTGCGCCCTGCAGCGATCCGGCATGCAGGGGAGGAGAGGAGCCGGGAGACTCGTCACGGCTGCATACAACCGACGCAGCTCCTCCTGCACTGCCGTGTGAGTGCTCACTCTGGTTTTTATTTGCGGCACGCTTTTCACCCAACGGCGACTACGCACGCCAGGCACCAGATGGCGCTGTGTAAACATAGTTCTCCAATTAACGCGGATAAAGTGATACTTTTAGAGAGCTGCACACTGTATAGCCCCTTAGTGGGCGTGGTTGTCACTTTTTTCCATTGGCTATATGAAAATATGCTGTGCAAATTCTGCCTAGCACTAAGCCTTCTCCCCAGCTCGGGAGCGTGACCCGGAAATAGAACGCAAGCGATTCTAGATTAGCGATGTGTCGGTCGTGAACGAATCGGCTTTAAGAGGCGACTCTTTGAAAGGAGCTAACGACAGGAGCCAATTCAAAGACGATTATCTTATTTCACGCCATTTTTCCCGTTAAATTGTGACGCAATAGGGGCGGAGCTAAACACAATTTTTCAATGCCAATATTTTGTTACCTGGATACTACTTTTTTTGTTTTGCACTTTTTAATGTATGCTGTGTTGTTTGCTTGTTCATTGATGGTTCAAACAAATCCATTTAAATAACAAACATGTTATGTATTTTTTATACATTAGTAATTATTTTTACACAATACACATAATTTGGTAATAAAGTCATTTAAAACAACAAAGACATTTGAGGAGCCACCTGGGAGCCGAAAAAGACGGCTCTTTTCAGTGAACAGAAAGAACCGGCTCTCTAAAAAGAATCCAATTTCCATCACTATTCTAGATTGCTGCTTCTGAAATGCGAAGATTCTGTTCAGTTTTCCGGGCACGTGTTGCTAGGCAGAATCTGTGCGCTCCAAAATATTTGACCCAAAGCCTTGAACCCTCTTTTTAAAAATCAAACTAAGCTAATTTTTTTTAAATGAATACTACTGAAATATGATTTTTATTACTCTATTAAAAATAGTTTAACTCTTTGACTAAACCAAAAATGTTCTAATACTTGTTCTGAACAAATACAATACTGGTGTGTCTCTCCCCAGCCCCGGTGATGCCATCTGCTCCACCCGAGAAGACGCTCGTCCTCGGTTCCGATTTCTCCTCCAAGGCCGTCTTGTGTCTGATCGACGCCGTCGGTCGCCGCTGGGGATTTTACGAGACGCGGGAACGCTCGCAGCTCTTCCAGAGCGTCCAGGAGGAGCTGGCCGCCAAGGGCCACATCCTCCCCGTGGAGAGAATCCGCCGCAAGTGGAACAACTTGATTGTTACGTACAAAAGGGTCAAAGACCGCAGCCGCGAGTCGGGCCAGGCCAAGACGTCCTGGGAGTTCTTTGATGTGAGTGTGGCGGTCCTAAAAGGAGTTGGTTGCTTCTCTGACAGACTAGTTTGTAGTCAACTATAGCTTTACATGCAGAAAACCATGTAAATTAATCATAAATGGCAAATAGTTGGAACTCGGTTTCTCAGCTTTTTGTTTTTTACTCAAAGAAGATCTTGCAACTTTTTTTTTTGACACCACGCCGGGTTGTTTAGCAGTGGCACGCAATAAAAAGGTGATAGGTCAGCATCGGGTAGGGTGCTTTGTTCAGGCAAACAGATTAGTTACGTGCAACTGAGGCAACATTTTGGCTAATATTTTTGACAAAAAAATCATTCCAGAGGCCTGGTGTGACCTGATCACTGTTTTTTCAAACAGATTTAAGACTCAATTATGCTGTTTCTTGGTGCATTGCTGCCTACTATTAGTAAAAACAAATGCATTTTAAAGCAAATTTTCATTTTTGGGGGGGGGCAAAAATTAGGCATTTGCGAGCACAAAAATGGCAAAAGACATATACAAGACATTCCGAAGACGCATTCACAGATGATGTGAACGATACGTAGTACTCCACACTGGGCTCCTACACAAGCACCAGAACTGATCCTCGGAACCACAGGATTTTTTTGCAGGTTCGTCTGTTCTCACAACAGGCACAATTAATCCGTCGTTTAAAAAAACGGCTGCCAAGCTAAAAACCCAAGCCGAGCTAAAACTCACCTCTGAACCCCCAACATCACTTCCTGTTTGCCTGCCACACATTTATAGCAACTCGAGTCTTGTCTTTATGTCTGTAAGGTGTGTTACTTCATGTCCAGAGCACTCTAATAATGTTAAAAAAACATATTTAGAAGGTCGTAGACAGGTTTTCTATGATCAACTGAGGAAATATTCTATTTACAAATAAGGATTCCCACTTTGCGGAAATTCACTTATCGCGGCCGTGTCTGGAATTAATTAACCACATTAATATCGCGGCGTCTTCTCTTGTCTCGCAGCTCATGGATGCCACGCTCTGCGACACTGTGGGTTCCTACATCAGCAACAAACGCGGCAAAGGGGGCGGGGCCATCCCCACACAAGCCCCTGCAAAGGTCACACCCAAACTGCACATCCCACCACCGACCACTATCATCCGCCCTAATGGGAACTTCTCCACGCCTGTTCAAGTGGAATCAGGGGTCAAGGATCTGTCTGCCGGTGACGCCGTTGCGACCGCTCGCCAAACAGAAAGTCCGGACCTCAAACCCCTGATGGTACTTAACAGTGACATTGTTACCAACAGCCTTCATCTAGCCCCCACCGATACATCGCCGTCATTCATCTCCTCGTCCTCTTTCACGCACGCCGCCTCCCCCTCGCTTGGGTCTGACCCGCACGCCCCCCGCAAAGCTCTGTCGTTCCCAACGGACGTCATGTGCTTTGGTCGTGGCCACAACCTCACCCCCAATTTCCCCTCCGCGGCCTCCTTCGTTTCCACCTCGGCACCCAAAGGGCACAGCACCAGCCCCTCGTACCAGGAGATTTTTAAGAAAAGGGAGGAGCAGCCTCACCTGGACGGGGTCGCTCACGGCCGGGTTGAGGCGAGAGAGAGACGGCGCGAGAGGAGGGAGGTGCGGATGGCCAAGTCCCTGTGCAGGATCGCCACGGCTCTGGAGCTGCTCTCCTCCAAGCAGGACACCGTCATCGCTCTCCTGCAGAGGCTGGCGGACAAAAAGTGAAGAAAGAGGAACACGTGTTGAAGGAATTCACTTTTGTTGTCAAAGATCACGTTATTTGAGCGTCACCTGTCTTCTGAAATGATGATTATTACTATCGTTATTGTTTTTAACAGCCTACTTACTACCAAACAATACTGATGACTTTGGGTTGGCTCATATTTCTTTGGCTCACGCGTTTTTTCCAAAATATATGAATAAATCATGCTGCTTTCTGGTTGAATACGGCTTATTATTTATCCAAAATACGCACATTTCACTTATTTTTAGCCCAAATTAAGCATTTTCAAGCATAAATTAACTATCTCATGCACTCTGTAGGCGCATTCAAAGATGCCGTGATATGTAGTATTCCACACTGGTCACTAGGTGTCAGTAATGTTACCGTCATGTTCGGTGAGACACACAAGCACCAGATTTGATGGCCGGAACAAAAGGCTTCTATTGCAGGTTTGAATGATCTCACAACAGGCACAATAATCGGCAACATGAGCTACTGTTGTGGTCGTAACCCACGGCAAGTTGCAGTCAACTCTAAACCCCAGACGTCACTTCCTGTTCAAGACCGGGACTAATTTACAGCAACACACACGAGCACAAGTCTTACCTATGCCCGAATTGGCCTACTTTCTGTTATTATGTCTACTATGTCAACTGATGTGAGTGTACCGGTTGGCTCTAATGATTTTAAAAGGTATTTAAAAGGTCATAGACAGATTTTACATGCTCTAACTACAAAATGACATATTGGATGTCGTGGAAATTCAATTATCCCGACTGGTTAACTGCGATAAACGAGGGATTCCTGTATATTAAATGTTTGCTGGTATGCTTTTCTTTTAAATGCGCAACATGAAATAAACTGCAGCAAAAAAAAAAATTCCAATTACAATCAGCATTTGTTTTCCTTACCTCCTCCTCCTGCTTCGTGTCGACACGTCGGCGCCAGACATTTGGAACAAGACAAGGAAGAAAAAAAAACAGCAGCTCTCCAATTGTTCATTTCAAAGAGCCGCCTCCGAGAGCCGTTTTGTTTGCAATCGACACGTCGCTAACCAGCACAATGATCCCTCAGCAGTCGGCACTAAGTAAACAGGATTTTTCCTGTTGGTTATCACAGGAAATAATGATACATCAATTCCAAAAACAATATTTATTACAAATTATATCCTTGAACACAGAAAAATACAGCACAAATGTTGTTGTTCAATGCTATATATATATATCAATTTACAACACTTTTATGATCGCCATTACCTTTAAATTTAGCATAATCACCTTTTTCAGCAGGTCTCTCTCAGGCCACTGCTCTGTGTGTGTGTGTGACAGGAAGAAAAGCTGTGACTCACTTAGACGCATCTTTTTCAGACATTTTTTCCTGGTCTTATACTAGGGGAAATGTGATACTTCCAAAGCAGTCACTATTCAGTCATGATGTCTTCATCTTCTTCCTCATCGTCCTCATCGAAGTACTTCTCCTCTGCATCTCTGCTCACAATGTCGAGGTTGTCAAAGTCCGGGTTCTCATCCACCTCGCTGTCACGGAAACACGCAAGCGCACGCTTAGGATGCAATGGTCATCTACAAGCCCATGAGCATGGGGAGAACATGAAAACTCCACAGAAAGTGCTACCACCTTCCAAACAGGTCACAAGTAGGGGCGTGACGACTCGTTTTAACAACGATTCGGTTCGTAGCACGATTCCTGGTTGCCGATTCGATTCGAGGACAATATTGGTTCGTCATCCGTGCACCCCAGTCAACAGGCATGACCAATCGAATTCCCCCAAATCAAACTGTTACAAGGGTAGCGTTTGACGTCTTTATCGTTAAATAGCTAAATAGCACACATCCATTTAAAACCTGCCAATGCTTTATTTCCTAGTATCAGTATTCAAACGATGGCTTGATATATGTCATCTGGAATGGCAATTTGGTGAACACAGATCATAGGAATAGAAATACATTGGTGTAGTGAATGAATTGCTACACCCCTAGTCATGTAGCTTGGTGATAACTAAAATGGCGCACATGTAGGAGTGAAAGCTGACCTGTAGTTGAAATCCTTGTCTTTGCCGTCGAGGAATCGCTGGTGCATCTGACTGATGAACTCCTCCCGCAGAAGAGCCTTCTCTTCAGAGGACGGCTCCCGAGTCTCCTCCTGGACTCCGTCATCTTCACATCGAAGACACACAAAAATTCAGACTAATAACAAAAAAATCAAACTAAAGTGCCACCGCTTCCTGCCTTCATCGTCCTCATCCTCCTCCCGCGCACCCTCCTCTCTCTCCTGCTCCTCCTGCAGACGGCCCTGGATGAGGCGCTCCTGGTAGGAGTTGAGGAGGAGGTGGGCTAGCCCTCCGGGGGCTCCACTTTGTGTCTCCGGTCCCCCCTGTGCCCCATCCAACATGGCCTCTTGGGAGCGCTCTAGCACCTAAAAGGGGAACCTAAAGGAGTGAAAGTGCATCCTGCAGCAAGAGCATGACTTCATCGTTTTTATTACCTCCTCGTCGGTGAGGTACTGCCCAATATAATGTTCATACAGCAGTGGTTCCCTCATTCGCATCTGTTCCTCACTAAAATATTCACCCTCTAAGAAAAGAGTGAAGACTTTTGAGTGGAACCGTACATTTCAAAATTTTAAAAAAGACGCCTCTACCTTCCTGCAGGGCTCTGAGAGCAGCGTAGCGCTGGTTTCTAACTCGCGTCTTGTCGGTGCTCTCTGCAGCTCGCCTATGGATCACTTTGCTGTAGTGTTGAGCCCGCGGGTCGGTGCTGACGTGGGCAAAAGACCGCAGGTGCTCCGGCTTCAGGTAGCTCTGAAAAAGTGTATAGAATTGATCATGACTCAGTCACCCCATACCTTTACAGGATCAGCACTAGAAATAAAACTTTATGGGATCTAAGAATTGATCTGCATGTTCTGCACCTCTGCTTCCATAGCAGGTTTGCATTGCAGAATAAGGACCTGTTGATTGGATTGTACCACTTTTCCCCCTCCGCTCCGTAGTTTCCTGATAACCTCAGGACGCTCTGATGATGATGTTAGGCTACAACACATGCGCTTACATGGTACCTCTCCAGAAAGACAAGGGGTTTGCTCCTGTACTGATGCAGGAGCTCCTTTTTACGCTCCTCCGGGGTCAGTTCCGCTTCTCCTATCTGCTGACTCTTCACTTGGCTTCCACTCACAACCACAGCATCCAACAAGGCGGTGACATCAGCAGGTCCATCCTGAAACAGGTGCATCCAAAAGCAGGCGTCAGCCACCCAGGCATGCCTAAGGCCGAGGGCCGGTCTCGCACGGGTAACGCGGTTTGCTCACCTGGGTGTCCTCCAGCGGCTCCGGGTCGACTATGGGGGGCAGGCGGAGCTTTATCTCTGCCGCTTTTTCGGGTAGTGCACTCCGGTCGTCCTCCGGCTCGGATCTAGTGGACGTTTTCGGTTGTGTTGCAACGCGAGGTTCGAGCTCGCCCCACATTGCTTACGTTGGACCACCGTGGCACGAAGTTAAACTCGTCGGCCCTTTTTGTGTTTTAATAGACGCGGTTTATCTCCACAATCACAAAATAGCAACAGCTGCAGAGGTAAGTGGCGGCAATTTGATCATTCAATACTTAAATTTAGAAAAATGCTGTGGCATCCGTTAGCATGATGGTGCGCCGCCATATTGGTCCGTCACTATTTTTCTTCCCCCTCCTCCCGCGAACTGGCTAAGTAAGTCCGCCCCCTGCTGGTAGTTTGGGGGAACCAGCACCTAGGTATGATAACAACAACAACAAAAATGTACATTTTGGTTGCTGTATTGTTATTTCTTGTGAAAGTTTTTTTTAAATAATGCACGAGCAGACTATATTAGCGGTTGACCGATCCCATTTTAATGTAGCGGAACATTGTTTTTGGACAGTGCAAACTACATAGGAAGAAATAACGTGGCTTGTTTGGTATTGGCACACATGCAACATAGATACAATATGAAACACATCATCTACATACATGAGAAGAAGAAATGGGGTTAACTCGAACCCGTTTCTAATTTGTTGTCCCGGCGCTTTGTGACTCACGCCAACGCCTACTGGTGCTGATGTGGATTCATTTCGATTTTAAACAACATTCAGATGCAGTCCTGCGGTTGCATTTACATAAACGATTTGACACGTCGGCATGCACAGAGTTGGAAGTCTCGTAACAGCTGCATGCACACAAAGACGCAGCAAAGCCAGATTATCCGCACCGGCACTGCGGTTGTGGCCTTATCTGGGAGTAAGGATTCGTTCCCCCGCCCTCTCTTCTTAGACTTTCAAGTTCTCTGCCTGAGGATACTCTACTACATCCTCTTGCATACAAACACCCTCAGCGGAGAAACACAGTTGGAAGAAGCAGAGCTTGTTTATTACTTTCCCGTCTCCATATAAAATAAAAGAATATTTAAGCAAATTTGACATATTTTTTGGCAAAAATTGAGCATTTCCAAGCATAAAAATGGCTAAATGAACTAAAATACCAATATAAGGCATTCTGAATACGCATTCAAAAACTCTGTGACAATATGTAGTAATCCACACCGGTCACTAGATGTTAGTAATGTTGCTGTATTGTTCGATGAGACACACAAGCACCAGACTCGATGGCACCGGAAAACTCATCACACATGGGCACAAGTATTATTTATGTCCTTTTTTCACTTATCGTATCAACTATGTTGAGTAATATGAGTGTAAAGGTGACTCTAGGGATGTTATTTCATGTCAAGAAGGCTCTATTAATGTTAGATAGTCATAAACAGGATTTCTTTGCTCTAACTAGGAAAATATTCAATTCCTATGAACGAAGGATTACTGTACATCAACAAGCAACTAGGAGTTAAAAAGGAATACAAATGGAAAAATACGCATAAAATAACCCCACAATGTTATAAAGCCATAACATATGAATTAATTGCTAATAATTAACAAGAATAAGCAAGAAAATGTGGGGACAATCATTTAGACAATTTAATCAAAACCTTTGAGGATAAATAGTGTATATAATAATAAGGACTAGAGTCCAAATTTTATCTGAATCACAGTATTTCTGTGCGCAAATATTTTCTGTATATACTGTAAATAAGCACATATAAATTGTATATATTATGTATACAAATTGAGCAAAAGATTATTGGTGATAATCAATATACTGTATTAAAAGTGTTTGATATTGTTACATTTGACACAATCGAATATATTTCTGTTGAGTTGTTCCTGCCAGTTATTGCTGACGTGTCTTTATGAGTTGTATTTTGGATGTCATCGCAATATTAGTCGAGTTCCTTGATGTCCTTCACAACAATACACGGGCTTCCTTAAGTCTTGCACTGAACTTGATGGAGATCTTGCAGTTGACGAACCGAGTGCCTTAAATTTTGCCCCCTTCATTAAGTCGGCATGCTTTCTATATGTATTCAATATACAAAGTCTTGGGACACACTTACTGATAAACAAATAAGCCGCAAATCAATTGGCTGGAGTAGAGCAGCTGTTTTCATGTTGGGAGTCTCACCTCCACCGGGGGGCGCTGGAGGACTTTAGGTGAGGCGCGGCAGCTTGAGAAAAATAAAGATTCTTGAAGGCAAATTTGTAGATTTTTGGTAGCAACAATGTGGAAAACTTGGGTTAAAACATTCTGAGAGATTGCAAAAACAATAATAACAATAGGAGCATCCTGCACATCATTTTTATAATATTCACATAGAATCACAAAGTGATGAAAAGAAGGCGCACATGCGTTAAAAAAAGATGACTGAAGACGCATTTTCCTCCACAAGAAAGACATAAGCACTCACGTCTGTTTTGGGAGAACACTTGAACACAAGTCACATTTCGGGACAACGTGTGTGAGCTGAAATACATCAGAGGACAGACGACGGCGGGTTCAGGGACAGTTTAGGATGGGGGGCAAAATGAGCACACGATGCATTCAATGGAAGAACAATTTAATGGGATTTCAGCTCGCCGGCACTCGGGGCACACAGCTTGCCTTCTTCCCAAAACTCTGAGAATGCATTAACAAAGACTGCGTTTGCATTTTATCTACCTGCAAAGTTTCATTAAATTAAAGTTCATATCATCAAGGAGACAACGTAATTTACAGTAAGATGAATTCGACCGACTGAACATTCTGCTGTTACAAATGGAATATTGTATACTTTCATCTTTATAATCAAGATTAGCCTCTTTTAATAAGCCTCCTATTGTCACACACGTACGTGAAGTTCCGCAATATGCAATTCTTTATTTATAAATGGAATGTTTTCACAATTAGAGCATAGAAAACCTGTTTTTGACCATCTGAATATAGGTCAGAATGGTAGACATAATCAGAAAACTATAATTTTAAGACATGAATAAGACTCATGCTTGTTGTTGTAACTGTGTTTCGGTGCAAGGGGAGTTGAGCTGCTTCTTTACATCATTAGAGCCCTCTAGATGTGAAATAACAGCCCTATAGTCACTCGTATTACCCAATATAGTAGACATAATAAGAGAAAATAAGACATCCTGTAGACTCACCCATGTTAGCATGGGGAAAGTTTGTTTTTTTACTTCCTGTTCTGATTATTGTCTCCTCAATGTGACATTACTGACACCTAGTGACCCATGTGGAATACTACATATCATTGCAACATCTTTGAATGCAATGTTCATTTACCTTTCCCAAATAGTCGGCTACATTCAACCAGGAAACAGCAATGATTTATTAATCCGTATATTTTTGCAAAACCGTGATGGGGTAACACTGAAATGCAAAACACTTGTCACTGATTGGCCGCAAACGAGCTAGACTCTTCTAACAGCTACTTGAAATAAGATATTCCTCCATGACGCTTCCTTTTGATTGAGACAGAATTTAGCAATATGTTTATTACTGTGGTTGTACTTTGCATTTCCGTCACTCAGGGCTGCGTTCAATGATTTGATTCCCTCGTGCAGCTAAATGAGTTTTACGGCACTCAATTGTCCGTGTAGCTGATCGAATCAATGTAGTCAAATGACTTGGATGTTATTGTTGAAAGCTCACGCTGCTGATCCTCGCAAGTTCATCCTCATTGCGTTCGCATACTTGATGCAACAGGGTAATCCTTCAAACAGCAATAACCCAGAACTGAGAGCTGAGTACGCCTCATCAATTTCAGCAGCAGACCTTGTTGATGTTTCCTTTCTGATGTCATCCATCTCTCCGGTCTGTTGTGTGCCATTTTTCTTCCAGCTGCCACTCCCTATTTATCTTCCCCTCTAATCTCCGCTTTCATTTTCTCTCCTCTGTCTTTTTCCCATTGATTTCCATCCCTTTCCAAACATCCATCCTTCTAGTTCCTATGTAGCCGATGTATGTGTGCCCTCAGAAGGGCCACGCGGACCCCCTCTGTGGGGTATGAGGGGGTTGTCGTCCCCCGAGGGTGCAGGAGCGAGCGCATACCAGCGGTCCGACAGTGTTCAGCGACGTGAACTGAGGCTTGAGCAGGTACCCACAGTGTCGCTCCAGGGTTGAAAATCCACACGCAACTACCGACGTGGACTGCTTGGGTCTCCCGACATCATAATCACAATTCATAATGGAAAAGCTAAGAAAAGGGACATCTCTTTGACATAATGCATAACGGGCATCATTCCTAACAATCAATTTTGACCCTGACTGTAGTGCAGTGTTTCCGAAATAGTGGGTCGGGCCCCACCTGGGGGTGAGGGGGTTGGTCTATGAAAGGCAGGGAGGTCTTTCAAAATTAGCGCAGACTTGCCAACATGTACAAATTTGTTGTCCTCGGCATAAAATTGAACTTTTGAATACGCTCCTGTGCTATGTGTACCACGATCTTACAACCAGCATTATCTTACAACTGGCAATCACACTAGTGTGTGAGTGACTGAAAGAAAAGCTCTGGGCCACCGAGGGAGAAGTCGTTTGGCGTCGCCGGTTGGTTTGCATGGCTCAAAGTGGCAGAGGGGTCGCGCGGCAACGTCACGGTTGCTGGTTCGGTCCCACCGGGACCATGTCAAAGTATCCTTGGTACTGTCCGAGGTACTGAACCCCCAACTGCTTCTGATGCTGCCTTATCAGTAGGTAAATGTGGTACTAGCGCTTTGAGGACCTTGAAGGTAGAAAAGTACTATACATCTACCATTTACATAAATCACTAAAGCCCAAATACAAGACAACACACTTTTTACATTCAGGAAGGTGTGGTACGTCTATAATCAAATTTCAACTGTTTCCTATTTCCTAAGTACTTTTTAGGGCATGGAACCATATTTGGTCATCTGCGTTTTGAACACAAAGTGAAACGTCTTCATCGAACAATAAGAGTCCAGTGGTCTCGACTTGACCCTTGCAGATTACCATGACCTACATGACTGACATTCTACACATATGCATTTTTGGTAACTCAAACTGCTCCTTTAGGCAGTGGAATTGTGATATTTTTTCCCACCCAATCATCAAATAAAGGAAGGTCATAAAAAGGAACGAGAAGTAGGATTCCTTCATTATAAATAAAATGTTTTCATAGTTTACGCATAGGAAACCTGTTTACAGCCATCTAAATACGTTTATTTTTAGCATTATTAGAGACCGCTAGACATGAAATAACACCCCTATATTAACTTTTTCACTCATAGTACCCAATATAGTGGACGTAATAAAAGAAAACAAGCCATAAGACATCATATGGGTCAGAGTTCCTTGCTGTTTTTCCTTTTTTTTTACCTCCGATTCTGGACAGTACTTCCTGCAGTGGCTGTAGTCTAAACATTGCTGACACCAAGTGACCAGAGTGTAACACTACATATCATCGCAGCGTCTTTGAACGCGTCTTCAGAATGACTTTTATGTGTGTTTTACTTCATGTATTCGTTTTTATGCTGGTCTTTTTAAACTAATGATAGGCAGTATACAACCACGAATATTTATATTTTGAAAAATGGTGATAGACTGAAGCTGCAAAATTGTGGTGAGGGATTACTGTGGGTAGTGTCTATGAATATTGTGGCCCTTCCGTGGAGATGCGATAAATTTTTTATGCTAGAAAGCCTGAATTTCCTTCCTGACCTTGTGATGTGTTACAAACCGCAGCCTGGGCGGTTAAGCATTTACAACAAGGACATGGCACAAACTACGAAGACGACAAACCATCAGTCTCAAACCCATTCACAAGTCACAGAGGGCGACTGCCAATCAAAGCCAATTTTCTCCCAATTTCCTCTCATTAGCATAAATCTCGAGACGTATTTGACAGCCCCTCTCTTCCTCTGCGCTCCACAGTCCCCTCGCTCACTTTCTTCCTGTCACTGGGAACAGTTCCGCTGCTCTCCATCAACACACACGCCACCCCAGAGTGAGCTGGGAATCATCTTTGGGGGTCAAAGCGGGGAGAACATTTGCACTCCTACTACGCTGCAACTACTTTACACGTGAACCCTTACAACATGAAGGACGCAATGCCGGAGAAAACCAAGACGCTATTAGATACTGTAGGAATATTTGCCCGTAACAAAATCAAATAAAGATAATGTATGGACTCAAACTTCCTAACCCAATTATCCTCCTTAATCCCTGCGAGCCTGCTGCTGAAGGCCGTGCAGCTGCAGCTTCTGCGACTTTATGCCAGACCATCACGTAACTCATTTATACCGCCTAAAGATTGGCACTCAAGTAGCTGTTACGGTGTAGGGCAGAAACCATATAGAGTATTGTAATTGAAGCTCATTGCTACAGTATACTGTATGTGATACCTGATATCTGCAGGAACACGGGTGTCAGCAAAAATGAATCCAGGATCAATATCAATAATAATAAATCATAAAAATAATCAACAACTATTTTTCAAATGTAATTTTTTTAAAATTACGACACTTAAGACACCAAAGAGGCTCCTTTCCTTCATGGAAACCCCGCATCATCCAATGCACAGCGTCATCTCCCAACACAACAGCAGTTTCAGTGGCAGATTACTATCACTGTTCTGCTCCACTGAGAGGATCATTCCTCCTTCCTTTCTTTGATATTCAGGAAAAACAAGATATTCACACACATCAGCTTTGGGAAAACAGAGATGGACATTTTTGGCTTATTCCTGATACGGAGCAGACCGAAACACTTACTGCTTGTGTTTGGTTCATATTGATTTGATCTTTAGGGCCTAAAACAACAACCTTCAAAAGAATTCATTAAGAAAATAATAGTTAGCGGCAGCCTTGTTATAAAGTAAATGCAAACTATAACCAAAATGGTATTGTATTCAACTAGGACGAGGAACAATACTTGTCAAATGTTTGTGGACACCTTCTCATTCAGTACAATTGAAAAGTGTCCCCAAACATTTGACCTGAGATTTATACACCGGTTACAAAGATGGGCATGCATTAGTTTTTGGTCATCAAAATATGGTCACCCTGCTATTAAATGAGCAGAGGCAAAGCCATATTGTTTTACGTGACACTATTTGCTGCTGGACTATGATGGCACTGGTGCTCCTGCATGTGACAGCACGAGGCAGCAGACTCCACTGGACTTAGAAATGCACAGGTGGAAGGAGTGAACGAGCGCTGGTCTTTTGTCAGCACAAATGCAATAAGATGCCTATTAGGTCTAATGATCCAAACTGATTTATTATTCATGCCGTGGTCTCTCCACTCTGTCTAATGAATTGAAGGTACACAATGGGGGAGTCCAGGTATCTGTTCATCAACCCCGGCAGAGCAGCTGCTCTGGAGCCTGGGGTTCCAAGGAAAGTAGTACATGGAGTAGCGTTCAAAATAATAGCAGGCCAATGGGACTAAACAGATGAATCACTGTTATTAGTATATTTTTATCGCTACATGGCAAACAAGTTACCAGCAGGTGCAGTAGATTCTCATAAAACAAACAAGACCCAGCATTCATGATATGCACGCTCTTAAGGCTGTGCAGTTGGGCAATTAGTTGAAAGAGGTGTGTTAAAAAATTGGCCTGTGGCATTCAATCAGTGATCAGTGATCAATTTTGTGGAAAAATGCCCCCTATTTAAGGATGAAATCAGCACTCATTAAACATGCATTTCTCTTTGAGAGCCTGAGGAAAATGGGTCGTTCAAGACATTGTTCAGAAGAATAGCGTACTTTGATTGAAACGTTGATTGGAGAGGGGAAAACTTATGAAGAGGTGCAACAAACCTTTGGCTGTTCAGCAAAAATGATCTCCAATGCCCTAAAATGGGGAGCAAAACCAGAAACATGTGGCAAAAAACAGAAGACAACTATCAAAATGAATGGAAGAATAACCAGAATGGCAAAGGCTCAGCCAATGATCAACTCCAGGATGATCAAAGACAGTCTGGAGTTACCTGTAAGTACTGTGACAGTTAGAAGACATCTGTGAGAAGCTAATCTATTTACAATAATCACCCACAAAGTCCCTCTGTTAAAACAATTTTATACTAACTGCCCAATTGCACAATGCCGTGTGGCAATAAGGATGTACTAATAACAGTGATTAATCTGGTTAGTCGCATTGCACTGCTATTATTTTGAACACTACTGTATATTCACACTTGTGCAGGGTATTGTTGCAATACCATAAAGACTGACAGTCGCCATGAAGCACACATTTTGCCCTCATTTCAAGCATGTGTTGTTTTGTAACTAGAAAGCAGACATGGGAATCACAGATTAATCTACCATCTGGGGTCTTAATTGAGTATTTCCCATGTATCACATGGACACCGTTAATTTTGAAGGTGGATGGCAAGGACACAAAGATGAAAACAACCCACTCCAGCCCCCTAGTGGGACTTTAAACACCGGCACCAGGACTTCCTGGACACTTTTGACCCACAGAACACATGGTCTTAGAAATCTGGACACAAAGGTTCAACATACAGGCAGTCCTCAAGTTTCAAATAAGTTCTGGCAGAAAAACTGTTGATTCTGGTCTTTCGGAGGAGAAGATCTTCGGAGGAGCAGATCCCGTAACATGTTCAAAGATACTGCGACCAGGCAGTTACGTCTAGTGCTAAAGAGTTTTGTGTTTTCTGACTTATTATGACGCCATGAAGGTGACAGGCTGCGTACAGAGAGGACAGTTGAGTTTGCTGATGTTGTTTTGGCAGGATTGTGGCCAACCAGTTTAGTTACATCGCTCCCTCACTCTAGCCTGGTTTTTCATGATCGCTGCTTTGTTGTTGACTAAAAAAAAAAATGCATATTTAGGCAAAATGCACATTTCACCCCCAAATTATGCATTTTCAAACACAAAAATGTCTCAATGAACTAAAACACAAATACTGTACAGTATAAGCCATTAAGGGTAAGCGGCATAGAAAATGAATGAATATAAGCCATGAAGTACAGCATTGAACGTGTGAATGTAGTGTCCTACAGGGGTCAGTAGGTGTCAGTAATTGTTCAGTGAGACAAGCATCAGAACCTGCTTTTATTTCAGGTTGAAATGATCTCACGACAGGCACAATAATAATAATAACATAATTTCTCGCCACTTCAATTTCACTCTGTTCCATTTTTTTCCACAAATACTGTATATCAGTGAATAAATCATGCTGCCTGTTACTAGTGAAATAAAATACATATTGAAGTAAACCTGTTAAGCATTTTCTAGGATAAAAATGGCAAAATTCACTACAACACATACAGTACACAATGGCATTCAGAAGACAAACAAGTGCACAAATAGCTAATATGTAGGTCTTAGAACTTGTTCTCTAGCAAGTCTCATGTTTAGGGACCGAAATGAATTTTTCTTAATGAATTTGGTGACCATAAAACCTGACACACTGTAAACCGAGAACCACCTGACTCGGTTACACAAATGGTTACAGCAAATGGAGCCATCGATCATCTCTGCGTACCATTAGTGCACCCTCACTTCTACATATTGGACGCGAGCGCGTTGCTGTGACCTTCCTTTTATTCTATTCACACAATGTCGCATTGATTTCGCTGCAGACTTCCTCTAATTTCTGCTGCCAAACACATCGGAGTGACGCTTAGGTTTGGGCCGAGATCTCATCAGTGAGTTTGTACAACAAATTCTTTTTCATAGACACCCTGGTGTGGCTTCAGAGGGCATATGGATTTACCTGATCACTGCCTAATTAGGATGTAAGCTCCTTCTCAGCAGCCTTGTACAGTAAAGGTAACCAATAATTACCAGTACAAGACACAGCTCGGGGTAGCTCATCACTGACAGTTTTTTATAGGGCAGCAGCGAGGTGTTGTTTGCAGACAAGATGCCATGTGATGCTGCGTAATTAACACTAACCTGAGGCTGACACTTTATGCCACGTTTTTGCTGTTAGTGTGAAAATGGGCCATGGATTGCAAAGCAGATAGCGTCACGTGTATGCACTGAATTAAAATCTGCCCGTTGAACTGATCATGTAGAATATCTATTAAAGAAGCTGCGCAAAATATTCTATTTTCCTCGCTGTGCATTACAGCAGTTTGATGTCAGGTAATGCCTCGGCACTTTGCACTTTGAATTCCGTGGCTTGCCTCTATCATGCTTTTATCAAATACAGTATATAATAATTGATAAATCATGCTGTTTTGAGGTTGAATACTGTCTATTATTGCTAAAAAATGCATATTTAATAGGGATGTCCGATACTCTCTTTTTTGCTGATATAGGATATGCTGATATTGTGCAACTCCGTTTCCGATTCCGATACCAACCGATATCGTTATGTGTCAAATCTCATATCTCCTGTTGTGGAATGAACACACGCTGTTGTGAAGCTAATCACAGGATCAGCACACAGGATCAGCAATTAGCTTCTTAAATCTGAGAACATAATCTGCGATTGGGCATGGCAAAATGTGGCTCGAGGAACTTCACATGTTTGGTGACCGGCATCTTGCACGGTAGAAAAGGGCTGGTTATCCAGTGCTGGTTATCCACTCCATGCTCAGGGCATCCAATGGATTGCAACTGGACTGTTATGGTTGTCGTAGAAGAAATTTCACCTCTCATCTGAGCAGGCTTCATCAGTTCATGCGCAAAGATTTGGTGGGACACACAGCAGTCAGACTCGATAGGACAGCTCTAGCCTATTCCAGGCTCAAAATTCTTGGTGGGACACACACCATTAGGACTAGATAGGACAGCTCTAGCCTATTCCAGGCTCAAAATTCTTGGTGGGACACACACCAGTCAGACTAGATGGGACACCTCTAGCCTAGTTCAGGCTCAAAGACTTGGTGGGACACACACCAGTCACACTAGATAGGACATCTCTTTTCTATTCCAGGCTCAAAATTCTTAGTGGGAGACAAACCAGTCAGACTAGATAGGACACCTCTAGCCTAGTTCAGGCTCAAAGACTTGGTGGGACACACACCAGTCAGACTAGATAGGACATCTCTTGTCTATTCCAGGCTCAAAATTCTTAGTGGGAGACAAACCAGTCAGACTAGATAGGACAGCTCTAGCCTAGTTCAGGCTCAGAGACTTGGTGGGACACACACCAGTCAGACTAGATAGGACACCTCTAGCCTAGTTCAGGCTCAAAGACTTGGTGGGACACACACCAGTCAGACTAGATAGAACATCTCTTGTCTATTCCAGGTTCAAAATTCTTGGTGGGACACACACCAGTCAGACTAGATGGGACAGCTCTAGCGTATTCCAGGCTCAAAATTCTTGGTGTGACATACACCAGTCAGACTAGATAGGACAATCTCCTGTCTATTCCAGGCTCAAAATTCTTGGTGGGACACACACCAGTCAGACTAGATAGTACATCTCCTGTCTAGTTCAGGCTCAAAGACTTGGTGGGACACACACCAGTCAGACTAGATAGGACAGCTCTAGCCTAGTTCAGGCTCAAAGACTTGGTGGAACACACATCAGTCAGACTAGATAGGGCAGCTCCAGCCTAGTTTAGGCTCAAAGACTTGGTGGGACACATATCAGTCAGACTAGATAGGACAACTCTAGTCTGAGAGCCTGGTGGTCCAATCTATTTAACCTCTAAAGTAGGAGGCAGGTCCAGACGGGATTGTTTGATTCTTTAGTGGTATCAAATGACGATCGTTAGGATAGAGTGGAGCAGGGCCTCTGCCTGCCAACAATGGTTGTTCGCGTAATACCACCTTCATTAGCATTACATTAAGATGTAATGATGGTCATGGACCCATTGGAAAAACTATCAGGACTGTATCAGTTGCAAAGACGTATTCCGGGTTAATCGGACCTGTTTTTGGAGTCAGGAGGTCTCGCCTTGAGCAAATGGTCATAAATAAACATAGCACTGTATGTCGGCAAAAGTACTATTTGTTAAAATCAGTTGGCCTAATAGCAACATATACCATTTCCTTTGCATACTTCATGTCTAGAAGGGTCTAAAACAAACGTATTTAAAAGGTCATGAACAGATTTTATTTGGCGGAAATCCACTTATCATGGTCAATAAACATCGGATTACTGTATTCATAATAAAAAGAGAGTCAAGGTCAAAGCAGTCTGGCTCCAGATGACCGATTGTCATAAAACCCGCTGTTGTATTCCTCTCATACACAGTTTAGTCGAATCACCACAAAATTTGGTGCACCCTTTTGGAGGCCTGACAAGCTCATGTCTGTACAATCAGAGCAAGAAAAAAGCGTCTCTTAACACCTAATTGCCCATAAGTCTAGTGAGGACAAAGGGAGGATATTTGCATTACACGGATGTTACCATGTTTTCCAAACCAAGGAGTCCAGCGCAACACCTGGCTGACCAACCAAGCACAGTCCAATTGAATACTACACTGTGGCTCCAGTGACAAATGCACGGAGTGACCCGATTAAGAGGTCTGCCATGTGTAACTAATCCTGATTGTTTGCTACATCAGCCCGATTGAACACGCAGGAGCCCCAAGGCAAAACGAAGGGAGGGATGAGGTAAGAAAATTCACCGGGAGGAGCCGGAGGTGGAAAATTTCACTTTTGTCCCAAGAAAATACGCACAGAGGAGACAAGACAGAGACGTGTACAGAGCCAAAGAACCGAAATAGCGGCGGCCCCATTATCATCACCTCTACCTGTCTGGCTGTCGCACCTCTAATTACTGCTGCCATGTCGCTGCAAATAGCACACGATGAGGAAGGTGTGTGTGTGTGTGTGACTGAATGTCTTCACATGTCAAGTACATAATATCTGTACCCTATAAGACGATTTTGCAAATTTTATAAATACAAAATGGACTTTTATTGTGCATGGGGTACTTGTAACAAAAAAAATCAATAAAAATACATTTTTGAGAGTATTGTTTTTTTGCATATTATTCATTTACTTACTTTCCTACATAATTAATACATTAACTAAAGTCACTTTAAAAAAAATCCACCATTGCGGATCTTATGAGTCTATTGGAATGACTCATTGGCTCGAGTCAGCGAATTCAACTCAGATGATTCCGTCAAATTGATTCACCTGTTCGAGTCAGCACCTCACCTGAAACAGCAGACCCGGTTGAGTCATTTGAATTGGTTCGTTGACTGGAGTCAGCAAACTGACCTGAAACACCCCAGACTCAGATGATTCAGTTGAAGTTGTTTGTTGAATCAAGTCAGCAAACTGACCCGAAACACCCCAGACTCAGATGGTTCTGTTGAATCTGTCGCCCTATTTGAGTCAAAAAACTCACCTGAAACACAGCAGACTCGGACGAGTCATGTAAATTGGTTCAGTGACTGGAGTCAGTGAACTCACTTCAAACACCGCAAAATTGAATTGGTTCAGTGACTGGAGTCGGCGAGGTCACCCGAAACACTGAAGACTCAAATGATTCTGCTGAATCTTGCAGACTCGAGTCAGCGAACTCACCTGAAACACTAATCAATTCTGCTGAACTGGTGACTTGAGTCGGTGGACTACCTGACACACCGCAGATTCAGATGCTTCAACTGAGTTGGTTCACCAACTAAAGTCAGCTATGATGATTCGTTTCAGTGGGTTTATTGACTGGAGTCTTAGATCTCACCTGAAACACTGCAGACTAAAGCCATGTCCACACGAATACGGACAAAAAAATGTCCAACAACCCCAAAGCTCCGTCTTTGGCACCCACACAAATACGCCGAAGCTGGAGTTTTACAAAATCTTTACCCTTGCCGAAGTTTTACAAAAGCTCAGTTTTGGAGGACAAAAACCTCAGTTTGATTGTGCGGACAAGAGGCCGAAATAAAAACAAAAATATGCGTTTAAAAAAATACGTCCTCGTGTGGACAGGTTCTCAGATGATCGGTTCACTTTCTTGAGTCAGTAAAGTCACCTAAACACCTGAAACTCAGATGATTGATAGGTTCACTGACTGGAGTCTTTAAACGCAGACTGAGATGATGGCTAGAGACGGCAAACTCTGCCGTCTCACATAACACAATTCACTGATGTTACTCAAAGTGACTCACTTTAGGAAATAATTCAGTCACCCGAGTCCACAAAATGAAAGGAATTTACCACCACCATTTCATAAAGCAGCTGAACAATGCATGAAGCCTGAATAATGGATAACCAATACGGTATCAAGAGTACTCTGGTGTTGAAGTGAAAACCGTTTTCCGTGCATGTCACTCTTTTTGTTTCCCTTTCCATCTGTGTGTTTATATTTATATGTGTGTGTACGTGGAGATTACAGTTCCCCTGTTAACCACCTGCAGTGAGGCGGCCCAAGTGTGCAAAGCTTCAGGAGAATCCAATCCCTGACTAATATGACAGCAGCATCCTTACTAAACTGTTGAGCCTCCCTGTGTGTGTGTGTGTGTAGGGGGGGGTGTAAGTACACCATAGACCCGCATAAGCCCACATGGCCTTAAGAGCCGACTTTTTGCAGGAAGATACAGTATATGCCTTCTTAGGCGCAATGTGAGCAGCTGATGTAGGTCAGCCATAAACCGCTACTAAGTCTTTGACGGTTATTTAACTTACGCTGATGGGGGATTATTCGCCAACAGAAGCAGCCAAACCACCGCTAGCTTTCATTAAATTGTGCACATCGGGACGTGCAGAATCAGACCACGAGCCGTTTGACTCTCGGGTTAGCAGAGTAGTGGTGTCAGCAGAGACCTTTACAACAACCCCCGTTACCTTAAAAAAACTGCATAGCAATGAATGTCGGGGAGTCCGCCATTGTCTTCAAGGACTGCAAATTGCCGGTCCTCTCTGCAGGGTCAAACGAGATTGGTAATTATAGTGGAACAACTCAGCTCAGTTCAGGTGATCTTCAACTGAATCTGAAATGACTTGATTGCCTTCAAGTTCTCCCCCAGGAGCATTTTGGTCCTGTGAATGTAAGTTTTGACACAGTGTTTCAAAAACAAAAGAATTTTGGAAAACGTTCAATTCTGATACAGACACTACAAACATTGGACAAGCGTTCCTGGAAAATGAGCCATCTCACAGGTTGCCGGAGCACCTGGTGGGTTGGAATGTAAAACTGGAGAGCAACTGTTGAAATGTATAAATATGTTACGATTACACAAGGACTGTTTAATTAGTCCATCTGTTTTTAGTAGACTAAAAATGGCAGAATTTGAAATGTTAAAATATACAGTATAAATACAATCAATGATTACAGTAGGATTGAACCAGCAAACAGTGGGTTGAGGGACAACAACACTGTCAAATTGGCAGAATTAGAAATGTTGAAAAATAGAAATGCAGATGTAAAAATTTACTGAATAATTACAGTTGGATGGAACGAGTTGGGGAACAACAACTCTCAGCGGCAGAATTTGAAATGTCGGAAAGTTAAAATGCAGACTGAATGTTGAAATACATGAATAAGGTAAATGATTACAGTGGGATCAAACCAGCAACCACTGGTTTGGGGAACAAACACTCCAAAAATGGCAGAATTTGAAATGTTGGAAAGTTAAAATGCAGACAGAATGTTAAAATGTATTAATAAGTTGGATGATTACAATGGGATCGAACCAGCAAGAGATGGGTTGGGGAACAACCACTCCAAAAAGGCAGAATTTGAAATGGTGGAAAGTAGAAATGCAGACTGAATGCTGAAATGTATAAATTAGTTCAGTGATTACAGTGGGATGAAACCAGCGACCACTGGTTTGGGGAACAAACACTCCAAAAATGGCAGAATTTGAAATGTTGGAAAGTTAAAATGCAGACGGAATGTTAAAATGTACTAATAAGTTGGATGATTACAGTGGGATCAAACCAGCAATTGCAAATATAGGAAAGTCAAAAATGCAGAATGAATGTTGAAATATATAAATAAGTTTAATGATTACGGTGGGATCGAAACAGCAACCACTGGGTAGGGAAATGGCAGAGTTATGTCACCTTGTAAAATAAGTGGAATCTTACAGTAATGCAAAGTATTTGTTCCCACCAGTGGGCGTCTTGAATGAGCTGAACATTTTGACGCTGGATGGGTTCAAATAGGTTGAGAATGAGGCGGAATAAGAAGTTAGAAACCGAAAGAAAATCTAGCACTTTTGTTTAAATAGGTACAAAAAAGGCACGAGGACTCTTTTAAAAAGAGCTTGTAGAAAGGAACATCTCTGCTGAAAAAAAATAGAATA
Organism: Oostethus manadensis; assembly: GCA_024372805.1. Lineage (NCBI taxonomy): Eukaryota > Metazoa > Chordata > Actinopteri > Syngnathiformes > Syngnathidae > Oostethus > Oostethus manadensis. The sequence continues at coordinate 1,289,100 of QODF01000128.1, forward strand.
AATAGGTGAAAAATGGCGTAGCTTTGTATGTGTTCACACAATGAAATATGATTTTTGTCTATTTTGTCTGAAAAAGAATCCTTTTCCAAAAACAGGCATTGAAAAAGATGGGTGGTGTTTTATTCAGCTCAATACAGAAGTTCATTTTTGTTGTTGCCTTTCTCCAGTAATTGGCTGCTTTATAGCGAGGTGAGATTGCATCCCCTCAAAAATGTCCCTCGGGCCTAAAAATGTCTACTGGGAGATATTTCTACCAGCGGTGTCTCTAAAATGTAACTATAATTCTTGTTAATTTTGCGTGTTTGTGGTGGAGATTTGCAGAAAGGAGGGTGTTAATCGGGTTAATCTATGCAAAGCTGTGCAAAAAAAGAGAGAATCCAATCTAATCCAGAAATGCGCCTTGTCTGGTTGGCTAAAGTTGCACAACATAGAGTAGTTTGAGGAGATCCAAAGCAAAAACTGTTCTCCAAGAGCTTCCCGTTGATGCCCTAACTTACTGTGAGGTGCACACAGCTCTATTAGAAACCTTTGTGTGTGTGTGTGTGTGTGTCCTTGCCCTCCATGTCTTTGTCTGTGTTTAAACTGCAGAGGCAGCATCATATGGCCCTGACAGCCTCCATACTTCCTCCCTCCGCCCAACTAAAGTACTCAATGAGAGGAGAGGGAGGACGCACGCCATACACGTCTGTACTGTGCAGGGTTCCCATCTGCTTATAACGACGCGTGCGCAGCCTGTCTTGTCAGGATATCAGTCACCTTTCTATGTTTGATCCCACGAGCCGGTCTGCCCATCTGCCTGTTTTTATGCCCGTCAATTCATTCATTCTCACATGCCCGTTAACGCGCACCAAGGAAGTATTTGTGAACACATCAGAGTGCCCTCCTTTGGCCTCTTACTGAGCTTGAGGGTGTTTGGAAAACGCATTGAGGCAATCTGGTGCTCCGGGGAGTGATGACGCTCAGGCACTCGTGCATTATCTCGTTTTGTTTACTTGGAGAAAGAAAATAACATTTGTAAGAATACATTCACCGCGGTATTCGACACTATCTAGTAGGACACTAGCAACTTGTAGGATAAAAATACAGTAAATACAGTATTCAGTACAATTTAACAAGTCGGGTGGTGGTTGTTTTTTTGAATGATACAGAGCATGCAAGCTTTTTAATACAAGTCATTTTGATAATAGCTTTTTGTCACAGGATACTTTCTAGTACCCTTTTGCCTTGGAAACTATGTGCCTGTAAGTAATGTGCAACTACATTTATATGACAGGGAAATTGTTGAATTCATTATGTCTAGCTTGGAGATTGTAGCTGCTGCGTCAGCCACCGGCTAGCTAAATACACCCGGATTATTATTATCATTATTATTGAAAGCTGTCAGGGACGCTTGAGTATTCTGGAGAAAAAGTAATACATCATCAGCGTAGAGACTTACTTTGTGATCCATATCTCTGGTGCGGATCCCTTTGATTTCTTCATGTTGTCTGACGGCCGCTGCTAAGGGTTGGATAAATATGCAAAACAGTGAAGGGGACAGCGGACAGCCCTGCCTGGCGCCTCCGTGAAGGCTTTTCTTATTTCATATTTCCTCAAGTTCCAGTTTGGGTTTTCTTATATCGTTAAGAGTGTGTTCATCTTGAGAGACAGAGTAGGCCTCCTCTAACGATTTCATTTTACCTTCCAAAACTGATATTTTGGAAGTCTCTTTCTTTTTCTTGTGCGAGGAAAATGAAATGATTTTCCCGCGCATTACTGCCTTCCCTGCCTCCCAGAGAACACACGCTGATGTTCCTGCTAAATCCTTGTTTTCTACGTATAGAGACCATTGTCTCTTGAAGGAACTGATAAATTCCGAGTCTTCAAGCAATGATGTGTTCAATCTCCAGTTTGGTGTTGGTGGTTTACTGTTCTTATTACTTACCAGTGTAGGTGACACTGGTGCATGGTCGCTGATAATGATGGGATGGATTTTGGTTTCAGATATGAGATCACTCATCAGCGTGCTGCTGGTTAGAAAATAATCTAATCTAGAGTATGAGTGGTGGACTGATGAGAAGAAGGTGTACTCCTTAACAGTGGGAGGGTGAGAGCGCCAAGAATCGCAAGGTCCAAAATCCTTCATGTATTGTTTAACAACTTCTGGTCCTGTCTATTCTTTCCATTGCGCCTGTCCGCTCTCGGATCAAGAACCATGTTAAAGTCCCCTCCAATAATGAGTGTGCAGTCCGAGTGATCATAGAGTGATTTGAAAAAGGAGTGAAAAAAAGAAGGGTCGTCAACATTTGGTGCATATACGCTTGCAATGCATAACTTCATATTTTGTATATAAACTTTAATTATGATATATCTGCCCTGCGGGTCTGTGAGTACGTTATCAATGCGAAAGTTGAATTTTTTCTTGATGAGAATTGCTACCCCTCTCTGCCTCGAGTTGAAACAGGCTGAGTACACGTGCGGAAAGTGTGGTGTGTAAAGTGCATCTACAGATGTGTTTGTTAGGTGTGTTTCTTGTAGTAAGACAATGTCAGCCTCTAAATGCCGCAGGTGATGTTTTCAAAATCAGTGAAATAACAAACCTTGTTGGACATGAGTCTGATATGGGTTCATTGTAAATATTCCACAAGGTGGCGCCGTATCACTCGGTGGCGGAAGAACGGTTCCCGGTTGCGACTCGCTCACGTTAACGAGCCGTTCAAAAGAACCGGTTCGTTCGTGAACGTCATACTTCATTGATCATCATTATCTGAAAATTAGCATCATACCTTCTCCTCTGTTGTTTGTCAACTTGTCCAACTTTTGAGATCATAGCTTTCTCACTTGTGTGTGTGTGAGTGACGGGAAGAAAAGCTGCAACCCTGAGGTCCGAGAATTTAATATAAATCCCCACGGCCACTTATTTCAGATATTATTCAAAGGAAAACATCTTGTCTCCTATTGGGCTCAATATTGGGTTTGTTCCATTTCATTTGTTTGGGTCAGAATCTCATCATTGCTACAATGGCATGGATTGGATTTGGATGTGATGTTGCCCATAGGAAATAATGCAAGTGAAAATTTCAAGTATTCGTCAGAAAAGGTCTACTGAGTCAACTGCCTGCCAATAAGTGAACTTCTGTTCTTTGTAAAAGTCATAACAAAACGGATGCTGTAGGCGTGATGCCGGGTGAAAGTGAATCCCGCTCGCCTCTCGTTAGTTCCTTTCCCGACCACACTTTCAGTGCATTCCAAGCCGCCCTGGCTGGATGTGAAACGTGTGTTTTCACGTGTCAAACTTCTCAACTCTCAACTCAAGGCCGCACATAAAAGATACTTATTATCACACTGCCGCTGTGCCGCTGGAAGCCTTTGGTCTTATTACAGAGGATTGTTCTGCTTGCCTTTAATGTCTGGGCCAGTTACAAACTGCTGCAGCGCAATTTCTTTTTTCCTTTCGGGCATCTAACCACTAAAAGGAGCTGGTAATCCACGACAATGTATACCACCAGGCATTGCGAGGGTTTTCCAATGGCTACAGTGCTTGGCATCAACAATTCGTTCGGGAAGGTCCGGCTCTCACCAAAACACTCTCTAACCCATAAGATATCATGTAAATCCTAAATTCCCAAAGCTCAATGTGCATCATATGAAGAAATAAGTACTTTTAATGATTATTTTGTGCGTTAAGAGTGCTTGATGTAGAAAAAGATGTATAAAAGATGTAAGTTGAAGAGAAGTTTTTTTTTTTAATAAAAATAAAACTTGGTTGCAAACATGAATTTGTGGAATTGAAAATGGTTTCATTCAAAATTCTTTTTTTTTTTTTTTTACTACAGCATGAGCAACAATATTATTTGGTTTTGTTACAAGGCTCGATGAGTCACGTCCCTAATGAAAATAAAAGTCCTAAACCTTTTTTTTTTTGGACAAACTCAAGCTCTTCAATGCAATAGTAGTTTATTGACGGTCCCTAGCAGCACTTCCCGTGTGAGCTCCCGGCACCGTGACAGAGCAGTCCGGGCACAGTGAGGGGAATCTACCGCTGTAGCTACGAAGCCGCACATCCAGCGTTCAACGTCAAACTAACTTCACCACGGTACCCCGCCGACGGGTTTGCATGGTTTCTTCTTTACCCGGGTGGAAGGAGTCGAGTGGCAACCACTTTTGAGGCGCATTTTGCCGCATGTATCAAGCTGGAGTGAGGCCCAGAGTTACGGCAACCGGCTGAACTCGATCATTATCCGATCTTCAAAATACAGCGGATTGGCGGCTGATCCTGATCCTGAAGGTCAGATTGGAACATCCCTGGTAGGATGGTTACTTATTTATCTGTGCTCATGTGAGACTTGATCAAAAAGTGACCATTAAAAATAGAAATTTTTGACCCGGAATTAAAAAATGTGTTCAATATTTCAATTTAGTTCAGATAAAAGGTGTACGTTTGTAAGTGTGCAAGAGTAGGGTGTACACATTATCCCAAGGGGTACGCCACTGTAAAAAGTTTGGGAATCACTTATGAAGCACTGAAGTTAATCCATTCCAGAAAGCCAAAAATGTCAACACAAAACTCGATTTTTACAGTTTTACATGCAGAAAACTACTTGAAATACAACATAATACGTACAATAATGAACATTTAAGATTCCTTTTACCTTCAATGAAGGCGTGATTCAGGACGTGTCTGTTCCCAAGGACACAACCACAATCGCAATCTTCATCTTAACACCCCCTTCCTGTTTTGCCAAGAGTTATTTTTTGAAAATTAATTTACTTAAAAATAAATCTTAATATTTTGTCTTTTTCTATTTTGGTCGATATATACGATGTATACGACCAGTCCCTGCCTCCCGCCCAAAGTCAGCTGGGATAGGCTCCAGCGTACCCTAATGAGGATAAGCGGTATAGAGAATGGATGGTTGATGTAATGATTTTTTTTTGTTAAATCATAATTTTAGAATGTGCTGGGGGACAGTAAAAAAAAAAAAAACAGCCGCAGACCACGAATGGCCCCCCGGGCCGCACTTTGGACACCCTTGAGTTAACGTTTCAGTTGTGTTTTCCAGCATGCACTGTGGTAATGTAATGCTTGTCCTGGTCAGTTCACAGGTGAGCTCCTGTGCATGCCTTTATTTTGCCATCAGGTTTCAAGAGATTCAAAATAACTGTGTCCTCTCCATTGGGAGGGGGAAAGAAAATAAGATCATGAGCACAATTCAACCGGGGCATCGTTTAACTCGTTAGCACACAAGGCACAATAAGCACAATGGAAAGCACCGCCGCAGTGCTGCCTGTATAGTTTGCCTGCACTGAATGGATTTCCATTATACGCGTCAGCAGAGCGGGCGGCGTGCTGTTTGGCCGCAGAGAGGCTGTCAGCTCCACTACCTACACGCCACGCCGTAGTCATCCAAAGCTGGCCAGGATGCAGCGATTTGCATGCAACGTGGTTTTATTTGTTTGTCCCTGTGGAGAAATGTGAGACACACGACTCTATTAAACATGAAAAAAAAAAGATTTCATTATCGACGGGGTGACTTTGCACAATGCATGCTTGAATTTGATGTCAATAACGCTGTCGCTGTGCGTGATTAAGTAACGACGATTATGACCGCACCGCGTTTTCTCAGTGGGCTATAATTGGAAACGCTACAACACGCTGACCGGCAACAATACCGACGCTAATTTCTTTTTCTATCTTAGCAGCAACTGCTTTTGCGACACGGCGAAATAATACAACACAACAATAAATCTGACAATAAATGATGAATTATTCAGCAATATCAAGCCATATATTTCATTTGTCATTGTGAGTTATGGTTTAATCTATATTCTGCACTGGAAAATCTCCTGTCAGCTCCAAATTGTTATTTGAGAAAAATGCGCGGTGCAATTTAATAAAACCTGCATGCAAGGAAACAAATCGATACAACCTAAACAGATATCTTTTGGAGAAAATGTCTGACCAGTCATGCTAAAATGTTATCCTTTGAGAGCGAAGGGTTCATCTCCACCTTCTGTGAGGGACAGAGATGATGGAGGGCAGACTCACATGCCCGGACACATCAACGTAAGCATGTGGAGGACCTGTTTTGGAGACAAGAGGCCTCTAACTTGGAGCAGATAGGTCTGTGTGACGTTATCATCAAAAATACATATGTACGTTAGCACATAATTATTACTAATATTAGTAAAATCAAATGAAATTAAGGACACAAAAAACATGTATTCCTGACAGCATACTCTTGTATTTAATTATCCATTTATTGCAACATTTGTATGTATTTATTTATTTATATTATATTATAAATTATACTATATATATTATAATTTAATTAAATTAAAATGAATTTTTATTTTTCTATTTTACTACTTTTTGCCCAAAATTTATTATATAAAACATTATTCTCCTTACCTTCAGGCTATCTGTTATTCCATAGTTTCTATTCTGTGCATTATATTTTCTCCTTTCTTTCCATAATAAAAAATAGTGAAATATGCTCTGCTTCTTCCTGCTCTTTTTTTGAACTACAATCATGTGATGTAACTTGTTAAACCGTGACCACGATCGGGTGTATCACGGGTGCACTCATCACATACGGCACACCCTTGATTGTTGTGGTTAATCGGTTCCAGACCTTGTTTATGAATTTAATATTTTTGTAGCTACAGCATAGAAAACTTGTTTACATTCTAAATACATTTTTCAAATATTATTAGAGCCCTCTAGACATGTAACAACACCCCTAGAGTCGCTTTGCACTCATATCACCCAATAAAGTAGACATAATCAGAGGAAGTAAGCAATGTAAAACATACAAAAATAGAATATAGACTCACACATGTTAGCATTGGGAGAGTTACTTCTTGTTTTCTTTGTTGTTGTTTTTTTTACTTCCTGTTCTGTGGAGCACTTCCTGTACTGTAACGTTGCTAACACCTACTGACCGGTATAGAAGACTACATATCATAACGAGGTCTTTAAATGCATCTTCTGAATGCCTTGTATTTGTACTGTAGTTCATTTAGTCCTATTTGTGCATAAAAAAATCTGAATTAACAAAAAAAATAATACAAATATTTATTTAAATGAATTACAATAAATTCATAATTTAACAAAACAATTATTTAAATATATTTATATATTACTAAAACTATTTAACCGCCAAACAACAGGATTTACGAATTCCTATATTTTTGATGCAAGAGTGATGGAGTGAAGCCGTGAAAGCGCGAACACGCATGGGTACTGTCCAATGATAGATGGATGTTCTGTGCATCATCAGTATGATATTAGTAAGTCTTGCATTGGGGTGGTTGTAAAATTAGATCACTTCCCAAAGTGGACTGTAGAATATAAATGAGATTTTGTTTACACGTAAACAAAATTAAGAATCATAACGTCTTCATCCTCACAGATGTCATGCTTTGCTTCAGGGGCCGAACTGCCGTGTTAAGTAAGGGTTTCGCCTTCAATTATTCCTCCCGCCCGTCCCGCTCTCTTTCTGTGTGTGCGTGTGCGCGCTCTCTTGTCTCGCTGCTTGTTATCTTGATTACCACCACAGCTTCAGAATTTTGCAGAAAGTGCCCGGAAAACTGCTGCTGTCATGTTCTAAATGAGTTGGGGAGGTTTGTGCCTACCAGCGAAGAAATCAAGCCGGATGACCAAAGAGGATCTGTCAGCAAACCAAAGGGACGGGGACACTGTTTCAGCAGTCCGGCTGCTCCTTTTAGTTAAACGTGGCGAAATTGCAATAGGAAGCACAAAAAAAAAAAAAAACCTAAACAGTGCGACACATCTCTGACACATGTTTCAAAAACCTTCCGTCTTGCTTCTAGCCGTGCCTCTTTTTGCAGTCTGAGAGTGCTAAGCAACAACAACGCCATTTTGTTGTGATTCCGTTGAAGTCTTCTAATCTGGGTGTGACTGAAAGCGGAACAGACAGAAGTTAATTGGGGCACACAAGCTCATCAGCGCGCAGATTAACTGCAGCGAACCCGATCTTTAGTCACCTCCATTCCCCAGTCCCGGCTCCAACACAACACGCGTCTGTCTGAGAATTCAGCACTAATAAGGACGCAGCCCGAAGTGATCGCTGCTTCTCACAGTCACGCATATTACCCAACACGGGAAGTAAGCCATGCAAAACATAAAAAACATAATATAGACTCACTCACGTTACCATTGGGGGAGTTCCTTCTTGTGGTTCTTTTTTTTTTTTTACACCCTCTTCTGTGGAGTACTTCCTGTGGTGGCTATTGTCTCATCTTTGTAACATTACTGACACCTAGTGACCAGTGTAGGATACTACACGTCATTGCAACATCTGTGTCTTCTGAATGCCTTAAAAATGTCATTTTTAAAATTCTTAAATCAGGGAAAAACAACCCAAAAAAAGCTATTTTGAACTAAAAATAGGCCACAAAACAGCATAATTCATGAATTCATATCAGCTCCGTTGCCCGCCTATGATGTCATCAGCGGTTGCCTCTGTAGTTCTTTGCAAACTAACGCATTTACGCCATAAGTCTCATAAATTCTAATGGTTCACAGATCATTTTTATATGCACAAATCTAGAGGGATGAACATTTAAGTTTACTTTTACCTTCATTGAAAATGTGCTTGTTGTGCCAGCCAGATCAACCTGGACACCACCTTCGTGTTTTTCTGGAATTTAACAGTGTTTCTCACCATCTTTATGAAAATGCTGGCTCCTGGACCATTCTTTGGCTCCACTGTGGGTTATTTTGCAGCCGGGATGAAAGGCAAAGCAGAGACTGGAGGTGAGAAATGCTATTAAATTCAAGAAACAACTTGTGGCAAAACACAAAAGTGGTGTCTGTGTTTTTCAGAAATATATGAATTGATAAATAATGCTATTTCAATGTTGAATAGGGCCTATTACTATTTACAAATGCGGAAATTACAGCACATTTTATGTATTTCTTGGCCTAAATGAAACATTTCCAAGCATAAAAATTGCAAAATGAACTAAAATACAAATGTAAGGCGTTCAGAGGACACATTCAAAGACACTCCCAATGATTGGACACTGGTCACCAGGCGCCAGTAAGACTACTGTAATGTTTGGTGCGACACACAAGCACCAGGCTTGTTTGAATTTGATATATTGCAAGTTTGAATTACAATAATTGCTTATGAAAACAAGGGTTACTAATGCAAAACCCACGCCAAGCTGGATCTCATCTCGGAACCGCCGGCGTCCCATTCTGTCCGTCCACCACTCCGCTCCCCTAGGAACACATTTGTAGCAAAACACATACGAACAAGTCTTTTTGTGTCTTAAACATCTTATTGACTCTTTTAATGTCTACTATATTGGGTAATCCGGGAGTAAATGTGCCTATAGGGCTGTTATTTCACGTCAAGATGTCTCTATATTATTTACTCATTTATTAATGCAAAAAAAGGGTCAGTACATATTGATGCACATACAAATGATGTGTAAATATGTCAAATTCTGGCCAAAAGCTATGATGTTAAACACAATAAGGAACAGTGAATACAATCACAATAAAACACTGTAAATATTGTAGAACATAATAAAAGTCAAAATACTTAATTGCATTACCATAATTGTACAGATGTACTGTACTGCCATGAACAGATTTTTCTTTGCTGTAACTGCAAAAATATTCCATTTAGAAATAAGAAATTGGGTAACTGGGTTTACATTATTTCTAGAACGTTTCGGTTAGGTTCATGACGCCAAGCAAGGTTCCGCCGTATTGAAAAGTACCCCTGACGCTCATTCGGACGCAACGGACCTTATCGCTTCACAAACGTAGTGCATCCATACAGTAACATAGTACGTTATGAACGATGTTCTCGTCATCTATTAACAGTGGAAGGAAAGGAAAGGTAAATGTTCTTCTATTTCACTGTCAATATATACAAAGTTTTCAGTGCATACACCATTACTCCTATATTATTTCCTAGGCAAAAAGTCTCATTGGCTCAGTCGGCCGTTATTATGATCGCATTATAATCATTCTTCAAATGATGACCTTATTACTGTGAAATTTGCTGCCTACTCTGCAGGGCTGCCTTATCATGAGCCCATACAATCCTTTTTTTCAAAAGTCAAAAAAACATGTTTGCAGGTAATCCAACACCATCCTACTCCTGAACCGCACAGCACGTTACGCCGCCCACTATATGGAGAGGCGTACTGGGAGACCAGGTAGTTACACCGACATGGACTCGGGCTCCTCTTTGCAACTCTGGGAAGACACGTATGTGGGGGGGTTCTAGATGTTTGATGGGCTTCCACACCAAATTCTTGCAATCGTGCCTGTTTGGGCTTGCATGTGTAGCAGTAACACAGCCAGTCACAACAAACCAGTAAATGTAACGCCGCAGAGAAAATGTGAGCCTGCGCTGTTCGCCTCATGTGAACCCTTACAAGCCGCCATGCGATGGAAAAAATATCGGTCTGTAATGCGATGATGCACAGCTGCGCAAAATGTTGCTGCGTCCCACGTTTGGTGAATAGTATCTGAGCAAAATGGGGAAGTTCAAGAGCTATTGCACATGTAGCGTCACTAGCATTGATTAGGTGCCGTTGCAATCGATGGCTGGGACTCAACACTGTCAGCGATGACAATGGATCAATGGTCAACCCCAGCTGATGTTACACAACATGGCAACGAGAAGAAGGAGGAAGTCCTCCAATCTACCTCTCTGTCTATCTACACTCGTGGGGAAAAATGCAATGGGATTATTGTTGATTATTTGGAATCGAACGTCGGTACAGGTAGTTATCCGGATCGCTGCATGTGAAAAGTTACCTAAACCATCAAAAGGTTGTCTCAGAGTGACTCTCGACTACTTGCAAGTCACGATCCCAGCTTGTATGTTAAAGGTTTACATTAAACACTTTAAAAGCATCTGGCGGGCCGCTTTCAATTGCCAGAACAGACATTTAATTTGAAAATGCCAGTAATTCAACTATACAGGAACATACCTGGGAGGCTGAATAGGCTAAATTAACATAACAAGCCTGCGAGTCCAACAAACGAGGTACCGGTGAAAATGAGATTAGTAAATTCACCAAGCTCCCGATCTCATTCCACATCACTGAATCCATAGAATTCTTCATCCTATGAGCCTAGGGCTCCCTCTCGTGGATGTTGATGGTAGTTTACCTTTCGGTAAAGGTAAAATAGTTCTTTGTGTTACAATAACAATTTCACTATATCTTGGTTTATATACCTGTCAATTATGTAAATAGAACATTGTTGGCTTTTTCCGGAGTTTTTTAGGGCTTCATAGTTGGTCACAATGATACTGGTTTGTATTTGTTCTCTTGGAAACAGAATACCACAAAGCCTCCAAAACCCTGTTGGGTTCAAAAATGTGTTGACAGCAGATTTTTGCAGTGGAATGGAAACATAATGGACACTCATTTATCTCTAAAGAGATCTTTAACAAGATAAGAGCCATACTCGCCGACAGGAAACTGATCATTGATCTTAAAGTCAGACCTCTGAAGTGTCTGGTTAGTATTTGCTATTGGTGTGGAAAGGGAACGAAATGAATGAGTGCAGACATAAAGATCACCTTCTCTGCTGAAGAAAGGCTCTTTTGGGTAAATCAACAATCAATAAATGCATATGAACGATGAATGGAAGAGATAAATGAACATTTAACGTCACTTTTACCTTGATTGACGATGTGATTGATTGAAGTTCCAATTTATAGCGACTAAACAGGGGCAAATAACCACAGGTGGGAGAAAGTCAATGTTTTGCAAGTCTCGACTCTTTAATCGCCAGTCTTGAGTCAAGTCTGAAATGAAGTGCAAGTCCAAGTCATCTCAGGTCAACACAAGACAAGTCGAATCAGGTCTCAAGTCATAGTTTTGAAATGTTCGAGTCCTTACAGGTCATAAACACTGTGTAATGTGTACCAAGTAAAATGTCGTTTTAACGATGTAAATTTGACAAGTACGATGAATGCATTTTGAGTAGTTAAAAAAAAAAAAAAGACCAGGATTTAGTCAGTGCACAGAAATGTAATCCACACCCATTTTTGAGGCAGATTCTGACGGAAAATGTGTTGTCTTGCTGAAAACAACGCGATTGCGATCAAAAAAGCTTTCTCAAGTCATTAGACTAAAGCTCAAGTCAAGTCGTGAGTCATTGAAGGCTTTGATGATAAGTCTTCAACAGAGTGAGACAAAACCTCTGCAAATAACAATAGAAAGGGATGAAAGAGAGCTTAAAGAAGCATTCAATTGCCAGTTAGACCCCAAACCATGTGGGCCGCAACAAACTGTAAAGCCGCAAGGGAGCTGCAAAGCTGCACCTTATGGCAATGCCTCCAACCTCCCTTTAGAGCATTAATTAATTCACAGCCTGCCGCTAATTATTTGGCTTCTGCTAATTAAATGGAAATGCACCTCTGTACCTCATCTCTCCTTTTTTTCTTTATGGGTTTTCTATCTTTGGGTTAAGGTGTCCCTTGATTCATCAGCTCAGCCGACAAGCTCAACACTTCCCCAGCAGTGTCTTCACGGCTGACTGCTGCTGCTATTATTGTGCTGTGTGATACGCCCCGAGCTACACGTCGAGCGTCTTACTATTTGTACCTTATAAACTGAGGCTTGTTAACGGAATGTCAAGTACAATCACAGTCTGCCTCGCACGGTTGGTACGTTTTAACCCGATCGCCCCCACACTGACCAACGCATCTGCTTCATTGTGCAGACACACACACACACACTCACACACAGTGGGTTTTGTTTAGTGATGGCAAATGAAGCTAATCTCTCATTGAAAAAGCAGCTCATTTACAAGAAAATGACTCTGAATTTGCAATGCAAATCATAATGTGCTTCCCTTTCATGCCTCGGTGTAACTGCACCGCGGTGTCTCGTGGATGTATAGCGTGTCGGTTCCGTGTCAGAGCGCTCAGTCTCGAAAGAGCGCATGCAAACTCACACGCAAAAGAGCACTTATTATACATACACTTATTATTTACACATCCATCACCGTCATCCCAGGTTAATGGTGCTTTTAAAGCGAGGCCTCTTTAAGAGACAAGTGCCATGGCGGGTAGACAACACCAGACTTACGGCAGAGCCTTTCATGTCGCATCCGTTTGGGTGAAGCGCAGATTGATGTCAGATTAGAGCCACGGTCAAATTGCTGTCTTGGAGGTGAGGTTGGAGTCAACGTCACGTTGGAAAAATTAAATGCGGCCCAGTTTCATGTGTCCCTAATGAACCACATCACCCTAGTGCCGGCAGCACTCTTGCAGCTCTAGACTATGAGGCTACCGCTCATGCTGTAAGCACAACATCATAATCTTGGTTTGCACTTTCTGTATATAAACTGCTATACAAGCAGCAGAGACGTTTCTTTTGTAGACAGTAATCCCTCGCCACGTCACACTTTGAACTTCGAGGCTTCACTCTATCGCGGTTTTTCTAAAATATATTCTTTTGTGGATGAAGAGGGCCTATTATTTGTCAAAAACGATGCATAATTAGGAAATGTTTACATATTTTTTCGCCTGAAAGACCTACGATGACTAAGGCATTCAGAAAATGCATTCAAAGACGTTACAATGACGTGTAGTATTCTGCACTTGTCACTAGGGGTCGGTAATGTTACTGTGATTTTCAGGGAGACACAAAGGCACCAAACTCGAGTTGAAGGTCACTGCTCGATAAAATTCTGTCCATGAAAGTAATGAACAGAATCGGTGACAAAGGGCAGCCCTGGCGGAGTCCAACCCTCACTGGAAACGGGTCCTAATTATTGCCAGCAATGGGAACCAAACTCTGACACTGGTCATACAGGGAACGAACCGCCTGGATTAGGTGATCCGATGGGATCACTAACTTAACTTAATTTAATCACCAAAATGTTTTAATAATGAAGTCTTCCCAGTCATATAGCATCTTCCAGAGCACAAGCGCTTATGCTGTGCTTCACTTCCTACACGTCCACATGCTCCATTCCATTACCATAAATAACAACCATTACGCAAGTGATGATGGCATTAAAAGATAGCGCTGCACTTCACCGCGGCTATAACGTGATCGTAATGCAATCTGCAACGCTGATGAAAGTCATACCATATTGATTACAGCCCAGATAAACCTATACGCCGACGAAGTAAATGTCAGGTACTCCGACAAGAGGAAGTGGATGTGTGTGCATGCATGTGATTCAGTCACTTGAAAATGTTCTTACAGTTAATATGATGGTGAAGGGGTCACTAATGGTCATGCAACTCAAGGGGTTAACTGGGGGTGACACTCAACTAGAGTGCTTGTGTGTTTGACCACTCTACTTAACTCATTTAATAAGGTACACACATTTAATGAGGAATTAACCTACCTAACCCCAACCACTACTCATTAGTTTCTCATTATTTCTTCAGTAACCACTCTACATTTATGTGCCTTATTTACTCAGTAAGTACTGCAGTCTACTCATTAGTTATTCAGTAGTTCCTCAATAACTACTGTATTTTTGTGTATTTATTACCACTCACTCAATACCAAAGTCATTACATGTTTTTACTCCAAATTTTTGATTCCGCTAGTAATATGTGTTACATCACATATCTCTTTTGTGGAATTAACACATATCTGTTGTGAAGCTAATGGATACCGGATAAGCCATTTATCGTCTCCACGTGGCTGTAAACAACATTGTACAACTTGGGTAAGTAGAGATTTGAGAAATACTTGCGATAGGGCAAGGCATAAAGCAATTATTTGCAATTTAGTTGAAATTGCAAATAAATATAACAAAAAAAATACAGTGTAAGGGAAATCCATATTAATTACAATTACCCTGTGCTTGAAAACCACCTATCTCCGAATTGTGTAATCTTTTTGCCAAAACACAAACAAAATCCAAGTTATAAGATAAACAAATATTAGATGCAAATACTTAAAAAAACTGTCCAGTAATCTCTCACCTCTTTGGGCTTTGAGTTTGGGGTCTTCACTCTATCAGGGTTTTTCAAAAAAACAGTATAAAAGTTAAAAAATCATCGCCATTTTGCAGTACATTAATGGATATATTTGCCTAAATTATTCATTTTCATTGCAAAACAATGGCTAAATTAGGTAAAACACAAATATAAGGCATTCAGAAGATGCAATTGTTGTGATGATGTGTAGTATTCTATACTGGTCACCAGGGGTTGATGAGCACCGATGACCACCGTAGGAAGTACTGTATAGAAACAAAAAAGAGCAAAAAATAAAAAAGGAGCAACAAAAACAGTACATGTGTGTAAATGAGAGGGACCCAAGTGGAAGAGTGAGGTTACAGGGAGAAGAGATAAAGAAAGTGGAGGATTTTAAGTACTTAGGGTCAACAGTCCAGAGCAATGGAGAGTGTGGAAAAGAGGTGAAAAAGCGTGTGCAGGCAGGCTGGAATGGGTGGAGAAAAGTGTCAGGTGTGATGTGTGATAGAAGAGTTTCAGCTAAAATGAAAGGAAAGGTGTACAAAACTGTGGTAAGACCAGCGATGTTGTTTGGTTTAGAGACAGTGCCGCTGAGGAAAAGACAGGAGGCAGAGCTGGAGGTAGCAGAGATGAAGATGCTGAGGTTCTCTTTGGGTGTGACCAGGATGGACAGGATCAGGAATGAGCACATCAGAGGGACAGCACATGTTAGAGGTTTTGGAGATAAAGTCAGAGAGGCCAGACTGAGATGGTTGGGACATGTCCAGAGGAGAGATAGTGAATATATTGGTAGAAGGATGCTGAGTTTTGAATTGTCAGGCAGGAGGGCTAGAGGAAGAGCAAAGAGGAGGTTTATGGATGTAGTGAAAGAGGACATGAAGGTAGTTGGCGCAAGAGAAGAAAATACAGAAGACAGAGTAAGATGGAGGCAATTGATTCGCTGTGGCAACCCCTAAAGGGATAAGTCGAAAGGAAAAGAAGAAGTTTTTCAAGGGAAACATATAAAAAAGTAGGTCCTTGAAATATTGGGTATATGCAAATGTAAAGATGACTATAGGGATGTTATTTCATGTCTACAGAGCTCTAACAATGTTAAAAATCATATTTATATATATATACATCTTACATACTAATGCTGTGTCATTGTCAAAACCATTTCAAGTGTGTGCTATTCAAATTCAGACAGAAGCCAAAAGTTAACTTAATTTAATTTTCGACCGTTGAAGACAAATCTTCCTATAGCAAAATGAAAAGAAGAAGCTTTAACAAGGTCAGTGAAGTGGACTTTGGTGATAGAGTAAAAGGAGGAATTCATTGTCGCTGATTTAAAGTCAGCTGGGAATACTTACAGGTTTAGAATATTAAAGTTAAAAAAAAGACAGCAAACAGAAGTTTTCTTCAGCCTGTGGTGCTTATGAAAAGACTCCTCTGCAGTTTAGAGAGCAAAAAAGCCGCAGCTTGTTGTCAACATTGGGGATTTAGTGCCACCACAAACTCACTTGTGATGCCAGTAAATCTCTAACGCACACAACTGGCCACCGCCCAGACTTTATCTTGGAGAGTATCCGGGGTGAATGGCCCTTTAAGGCCTAAATGAATTTGCTGGGCTGGAAGTGGAATTGTGTATCTCTCGCGGCGCTTCCTTAAGCGCTGATGGCGAAAGGGGCTTAGTAACGTTTCAGCGCAGTATTAAACAGACGTGCTGCAGCATCCACAGCTCGCTAGTTAATTGTTAATGCAGCCTCTTATGCATGCACGAGTGAAACTCGATAGAAGCATGCAACGGGTGAGCTCCAGACCTTGCCCGAAAATGACTAATTAGACAAATAAGGTGACTAAGTCATGAACAGAACAAACAAGTCGTACAGTGCAACCTCAAGAGTCACACACTGCACGACAAATGTTGGGGTAAAACGCAACGCTAAAGTTGCACAAATGTGTCATTTAATTGTGCATGACTGCAAGTATCGAAGGAGTGAATGCACAGCCAGCATTCTCTACACGGGCAAAAACGCAGATCATTCTTTCTTGCTGACGACAGCCAAGTATGGTGGTGGTAGCGTCATGGTCTCTGGCTGCACGAGTGCTGCTGGGCCCGGAAACTGCAGTTCACTCAGTGCCAACATGTACATTCTGTGACATTCTGAAGCAGAGCAAGATCCATTCCCTCGGGCGGGCGCATCTCCAAACGTTGGTATCACTCTAATGCCAAGTAAACGCACAGCTGGTATTGCCCACACCTGTACTCGTCAAATTCTCATTTTCGGAGTTGGTGGGTTTTTTAAGCTGAAAGTCTTATTCAGCAAAGTAACAACAAGGAACTGCTTGAGATACGTCAATTTGCGTGCAAAATTGTCATACTTTATGTTAAATTGCCAAACTAAAACAACTTTGATTTGATATTCTAATTCTTCAGGTAGTACTGTATATACAGACATGGAAAAAAATGTCTCAATTTCCGATTCTGATATCAACCGATACCGATATGAGTAACATGACATGTCTCCTGTCGTTGAATCATAAAGCTGTTGGATACAGCGTTAGCAATTAGCTTCTCGGCATGAATGTAAACATTGTGCAACACATGTTCTGCTGAGGAGTCTCCCGCAGATACTACGGCATCTGTCTGCCGCTGTTTCTGCGTTATTTTACACTCCCGCTACTGCACCGATATATAATGAATGAATGAATACAGCGTTTCCACAACGTTGGCAAATTATGCTCTCAGAACAATGTTATAATAGCCAAATGATGCAGTCTATGGGCCAAGTAGTATCAAAGGTAAAGTATAAACTACATGAGGCATCATATTTGCGACTTTGGCGCGTAAAGAGCTATAGCAAATTTCAATAGAGGGAGAAAAAAAGTGAGCCCATTTGCGTTTCATTCGGAGCTTGTTGACATGCGAGTGAGCTCAGTTGACGTTCAATAAATGTGTAATAACTCCAAAACGAATGCGGCACAAACCTTGATTTTAACTGCACAAAACTCCACTCAATGAGACGAAAAAAATTAGACTAATTTGGTTCCATTCAGAGCATGTCGGAGGGCTACGTGACCTTTGGGTGACCTTTAAGAAACGCGTGATATCTCCAAAATAAAAGCAGTACAAAATTTGATTTCAACTGAACCCGATAGCACAAACAAGGATGGTCAAAATGAGACTATTTTGGTTTCATTCAGAGCTTGTTGACGGGCCGATTATGTAATAGCTCAAAACTTTAATTGTTAATATCTCAAAAACAAAAGTAGCATTCATTTTAATTGCACAAAACAGCACAAACGCAGCACAAACAAATGGGATTATTTTGGTATCATTTGGAGAAAATGGGGGGCTCATCACCTTTGGTTGACCTATAAAAGAAACTGTAATAACTCAAAAACGAAAGTAGCACAAACGTTCATTTCAATGGCACAAAACAGCACAAACGCAGCACAAACAAATGGGATTATTTTGGTTTCATTTGGAGAAAATGGGGGGCTGCATGACCTTTGGTTGACCTATAAAAAAAATGTGAAAACTCAAAAACGAAAGTAGCACAAACGTTCAATTTAATGACACAAAACAGCACAAACGCAGCACAAACAAATGGAATTATTTTGGTTTCATTTTGGGAAAATGGGGGGCTACATGACCTTTGGTTGACCTATAAAAGAAACTGTAATAACTCAAAAACAAAAGTAGCACAAACGTTCATTTTATGGCACCAAACAGCACAAACGCAGCACAGGTTGGGGGGCCAATTTCACTCAGGGGAAAAAGAACGATACAGTAATTGGCCGACATTACATTTTCATGCCAAAAATGTGCAAATAATATCAAACATCTCTGGTGAGTACTTTCCCCAACTCTCACAAGGCAAAACATGCCTTTTGAGGACATATAAGTGGGACCCGACCCGAACATTCAGGACGCAGTGGCATTGGCAACTTATCTACAAACAAAAGAGGTCTGGGTCGCATTTGAAAGAACGAGTGATGAATAGTACTGCCCACACTGATAGGAAAAACTCATATCGAGTGAGTGCGAGCGTAGTCTGGTGGTACAATTTGAATGACGTCCTATGGGCAAAAGTTTGAAATGCGACCCAATTGGTGGTCCAACAGCTTCTAGGCGCCGCTGCATTCTGCAACATTGGAGTTTGTCAAAGTTCACAAGTTCCCATCATTTCAATCCGCTCAAGCAAAACTCAAGGTTCAGTCACTCTGGCAACGCTATAAGCTTCCTCAACTTGACTTTTCCTTTTGAAAATGTTTCTCGCTCAAATCACAGAGGAAGCTCTGACTTTGATGCAGACATCTCAGCGCGAGCATTTTAGATCATATCCGTCAAAATAGCCTCTTAGGGAGGATTTCTCACGGCAGCCAATGATCCATATTTACACGCCATGAAATAGATGGGATGCATTCGGGTCGTGGACCTTTGTAGATTCACGTCAAATCTCCACGGCGTGCAGGTAATCCTCCGCTCCACTTCACATGTGCTCCTCTAAGTGCAAGAAGTTGATAAATATAGAGTTGGATAAACAGCTGCAGGGAGAAGCGCTGTGAAATGCACGGTGACGTCACGGACGGATAATGACTCACCCGGCAGTTTAGGAACCTCACCGACGAAAATATCAGAGGGAAAGTAGGCTAATCCATGGAAATCCATTAGTTCAACGCCAGCATGCTCACAATGACAAAGAATGACAATGGACAGATAATGTAAAGCCAATGAGAGGAAATGCCACATAAGAAAGTGGCGCTCATCAGACATACCAATGACGAGGGCTTTACACCTCCGTGCACACGTGTGTGCGCAGGGCGCTGCTTTCTGCGGGATTTTGCAAATCGGCTTTGTGTCAAAAACTTGAGCAGAAGCAGAGGAAGTTGGGGAGGGTCACTGCATCAACAAGGTTCATTTCCCTTTTTTCATACCCCCTTCTGTGTGTGTCTGTGCATTTGATGCATCCTCCCCCCGGCCCTTGTATGTCATGCCGTGTTGCGCCACGTCAACTGAAGCACCTTTTCTTCCTTCACCTTTACATGACCTTTGTGTCTGTCTGCTCTGCCAATGTCGCTCGGCACTCGGCCTTTCTTCCGAGGCTCGGGCGAGGACAGAAGCCATCACGGACCGGCTGATTGAGTTACTGTGGCTGTCACACACACACACACACACACCGACAAACATAGAGAGGCACACAGCATACATGCACACCATCAAGGCTTAGTGGGGGGTGGCGGTGCTGATACCGCATTAGGATGAAACAGAACCAGACAGATAATAATGCCACAGAGCTCCCACTGAGAAGCAGTAGGATAATCCTCCATTGACGTCCAATGGATAGCATGACTAGTGTAAAGATGCTTGCTGATTTCGAAATGACTTGCATTTATCCCTGATTATGAATATGCACCAGTGGTGTGCAGTCATGGCCAGCAAAACACCATCAGAAGCGCTGACCTACATATACAACTTCAATTCCCAGCAGTCTATTATCTTCATTTGGTAGCGTGTCTTTTGGCTGCACTGCTTCCAGCAGTGTGGGTGTATGCTACTTTTTTAGTGTGTCCAATCAGACCCCAGCTTCTACGTGTTGCCGTGGGAGTGTAATCTCCCCATGGCCTTCAGAAACAAGAGCGCAGGCCCATGTCACTTAAGCACTATTAGCAACGGGGATGCTTCTTTAACCAATCAGATTTCACAGTCGCCTCACAAATGGCCTAGGATAAATTCAGCGTTTTTGCGTCCATATGTCAAAGGTTAACTGAACACGTTTGTTTATCTAATGGAATAATATCATAAACACACATTTGCTTGTCAGCATTCACTGGCTCGACCAAAACTCAGAACAACAGGAAAGGAAGTTCCAACTAACTCAGTGAAGGTCCAAGAAGGGATATTGTGGATTTATCGTATTTTCAGTCAGACTTATTTTCATAGTTTGGCTGGTCCTGTGATTTATATACCAAAATAACTTGCCTTTCCAGATTAAATGTCAGTTCTTGGTCTTGAATTTTGTGAAATACATTTCTAAATAAATGTGACTTAGTCCAGTGTGACTTGTATATGTATTTTCCATTTTGACACATTCTGTGACTTATACTAAGTACAGAAAATCCAGTACAGTAATTGCTTCAAATGTTGTGGCTTCACTCTATTGCGTTTTCCCCAAAAATAAAAGAATTCATAAATCATTGTTGTGTGGTTCAATGAGGAATATTATAAGTTAATAAATATGCATTGCATTAAAATAGCTAAATGGAATAAAATACAAACATAAGGTATTCGCAAGACGCATTCAAAGACCTAATATTAGTACTCTACACTGGTTACTAAGTGTCAGTAATGTAAACTGATGAGACAATAGCTACTGCAGAAAGTACTGTGCAGAAGAGGAAGTTAAATAAAGAAGAAAAACAAGGAACTTTTTTTCATGCTAGCTATGTGTCAGTTTATATTATTTTCTATTATGTTGACTATATTGAGTAATACAAATGCAATATAACTATAGGGGTGTTAGCTCATGTCTAAAGGGCTCTAATAATTTTAAAAAAAAGCATATTTAGAAGGTCCTAAACAGTTTCTCTTTCCTCTAACTATGGAAACATTCCATTTATAAATAAGGAATCCAATTGAATTATCACGGTCGGGTCTGGAAAAAATGAACCGAGTCGGCTCCACTCAATAATTAAATCCAGTGCAAATTAATTGCTCGATAATGACAAAGGTATTTTGTATCATTTGCTCAGCTGCAATTTTTATGTCAGCAAACAACCAGCAGCAGTTGGAGAGGCAATGGAATTAAAAATATTGTCACAATAAACCCAATTTCCAGGGGGTTTGTTCAGACAAGAATAAGAAAATAAATTAGTAATAAGCTATAAACTTTAATTAGTAACAAACAAACACAGATGTTGTATTTTTGGTGTTGCCAGTTGCTGTTTACCATTGAAGCGGTGCTGCTGGGGGTTGTGTGTGTGTGCGCTATGTGCTAATGCTGCTGGAAAATACCATACACTATGTGAATGCGATTACATTCAGACACATTCATTTGCTGCACAATTTGTACAACTGAATGATTATTACAGGCACTCCAAATGTCACTTTTTTCCACCCAATAAATATAAGAACACTAGTTGTAAGACTAGTTCTTTGGGGATAATGAGATGTACAATGTAATTGATTTGCAAATCAATACAACCTGCAAATGGGGCTTCTAGAGGATTGTCTCACTATCGGTAAATATCGGTATCAATGCCAGCACTGGAGAGAGCAATTCGCTGCCAACAAGGATTTAGTGAAGTCCAATCAATTTCTGAAAAGGAAGTCTGCTTTCTGAGTTCCTGACTTCTGTCAGGGAGGTGGTGCAATGGGCGTCAACTTCCCTTATTTAGTTGTTGGGATACTCACTTAAACCAGTTTTAGTTTAGACAGCTATCTAAACTATAGCTATCTGGATATCTACAACCCAAATGTGTGTATGCACAAATAAAAATAACAGGGTGCATTTGTTCCAAGTGAAAGGTCTTGTGAGTGTATTATGTCTCTGTGCTAGATAAGCGCAAACATATTTCCGTTCTTGGCTAAAACAGAGGGGAACATAATCCATTCTTAACACTGTTAATGCTGAAAGATGAGTTAATTTAAGAAACAACAAGAGAGGGGTGAAGGACAGACTCCCATGCCTACACACCCAAGGAATTTGAATCAGGTGATATGGAGGACTTGTTTTGGAGTTAGAGGCCTTTAGCCTCGAGCAGATAATCATTGTCAAAGTCAGTGTTTACAGTCATGTGTAAATGAGCAGAAATACATAGTCTTTGTAATCTATAACTAATATTAGTCAAATCTAATGAAAAAATGGACACAAGACATTTTATAAGTGCAATAACAAGCTTTTCAAACATTTCAGAGAACAGATTACGCACAAAAACGTATATTTTTTACAATTACGAGTTAAACTGAATGAGATTGGAGGAGGAAAGGGGAAGAGGAAAAACATTAGCGCCCCCATTGCAGTACCTTACCATGAGAGACAGCAGTACCCCAGCTGGGGCCCTCTTTAATATTTTTATGCATTTTTGTGGTAAAAATGTGTTTTTTTTAAATTCTAATTTGGTGAAATAGGCTAAAACGCCTTTATATATATTTTCATGACAAAATATAACAAAAATCATCAGATTAGGGCAGACAAGTGGAGGCTTGGCTGCAGGAGCTCATCCATCTTCTTTCAGCAGACTGCCAAAATCTTGTCTCTTTTAATGCACAGCATAGGACAGTTGGCCAAGAGTGGTGGTGTTGCTAGGGCACAGCTCCTCTCCGGCAACAGGTCCACACAGCTCTTGGCTATCCAACGAGTGCTATCCGAGCTAATCATTATTACCATCAACACTAATAACCATTATACTTATTATTCCAAATTTTGCATGCATAAAAATTATATATACCGCAGATGAAATCTAATAATTATCTATAATGCCTATAATGTCGATTTATGATGATGGTATAATAACGAGTAATGTTAACATAATGCTTTTTTGAAACAGACTGTTCTCTGTCTATATGTGTATTTTGTATGAATAATTTTTTGTTATAATTATCAACACCTCCGTCAATTTGAGGGAAGGAGCTCATCAATTAAAGCGCCTGCTTTAATTGATTAGTAAGTGGCCGGCAAGAAAACCAGCAGGGTCTCGGCAGTCTGAACAAAAACAAAAAGCAATCGAAAAAGACATCAAAATCAACACCGAAATGTAAAAAAACAAAAACACAGAAGAAGCAATGACAAAATGTAAAAATAATAGACCCTTATTCCGCAATAGACCCTTACGCAGGAATGAAAAATGTAGCATTTTTCACCAAAGGCCATTAAACGTCAAGTTTGGTGGACAAGGACAAAGTTGCTAAAAACAGAATATGGCTCAGACAATCAAACCCGCCGACGTCATCAGACCTTTATCCCACCTCAGCATCATCGTGTTACTTTTTCAACTCCATTTTGCCCTTTCGGTGCGCATCGACTTCCCGCTCCCCCTCGGCTGAGCCTTTTCTCTCGTACCGCATGTCCTCTCGTGGCCTTATTTGAGTTCCCTAACTCCGTCTTTTCCTCCCAACGCTCGTCTCCGCCCTGAGCTAATCTACTGTGAGTGACAGTCAGAGAGTACAGGAATGATGGGCAACTAAGCGAGCGAACGGGAGTGACACGGAGCAAGGAAAAGCCTCGGCTCCCTCGAGTGAAAACAGAGCCGGGGTGACAGGCGTGTCGTGGTGTGGTGTGGCATGCGCTCCAACATTTTGGAGACAGTTATATGAGCGGATGGGGAAATGGGTTGAGAAATAGGTGGGCCAAGTGAAGGTTTGCAGAGGGGAAGGGGCTTTGAAGAAGCAGAGGTAGGCTTGGAGGGGAACAAAACGCGAGTTACTGACGTGCAATGTGATGTGCGCGTGCACCTGAACAACGATGCTTGATTTTGCCTCTACTGATGCGAGATAAAACAATCAACACGATCCCCTTAATGACTCCTAATCGTTCTCTTATGCTTCAGTGAATCAGTGTACAGAAATAGAAGCGCTAGTCATTTTCTGTCCATAAGGTACAATCTGCACTGAGAGTAACATCCCATACGACTCATTAGTAGGTGGTTGTACCCTTTCCAGTAACAAAAAAAATATAGCAGGTACTATATGTCCCACCCCCCCGTCCATTTTCTTCCGCTTATCCGAGGTCGGGTCGCGCGCGGAACCAGCCTATGCGGAGAATCCCAGACTTCCTTCTACCCGGCTACTTCATCCAGTTCCTCCCGGCGGATCCCAAGGCATTCCCGGGCCAGTTGAGAAAGAAAGATAGTCTCTCCAACGTGTCCCGGGAGGCGTTCGGGAGCCATCCTAACCAGATGCCCGAACCACCTCAACTGACTATACGTCCCCAGGCCCAGTGTATACAAGCAGTGATGACAGCAACCCGCATGTCCTTACAAGGGGCAATGTTGAGCAATGGCTCGCAGGAAATGTTTGTTCGGGTGTGAGGGAAAGCTAATTTTCCTTAGCAATACGAGGCTGGCCTGTCCGCCAAACTGTTGCTGAAGTCCGACGCCTTTCCAACGTTACATGGTCACGTTAAAGAGTCAGAAGAGCAAACTGTAAGGAACAATTTATCAGTGTCCTAAATGTGTTTATTTAGTGTAAGTAATGGAACAAAAGCGGCTGTCCGTGCAGCATTATAGAGTGTGCATACAGGGAGAGGAGGGAGTGTTGCACGCATGCACAAAAACTACAAGATCACCCATGTCTGAAGCTGCCAATAGCTGTTAAAAGCGGACAAAGCCGTTTACTATCAACTCCGCTACCGCAGGAATTAGGAAGTGGGGTTCGGCAGCTGTCCGGAAGTCCTCGGGAGCGCTTGGGAGTGTGAGCAATCACAGCGGTGTTGGCTGTACCTGGAAGAGGGCTGCGGGAGGAGTAAGGAGGACTACACAGACCATTTGGGCGCGAGGTAGGAAACCCAAAGAAACACTGCAGGAAACTGGAAGATCAGTAAAGCTTTCCGTGCAGGTTATCATGTGTACCTGCTCTACAGGAGTCCAGAAAATGAGTACGATAGTCCCGTTTACTAGTGTGCATGTTTTCTGAGGCGTACCAAGGAGCTGAGAGAGACACCACGGCATCCATGTCTTTTGTCTAAACAAAGAGGGCAAAAGCAGAAGGGGAATAAGCATTACTAGCAACAAGTACACAAGCATCTTTAGTGTTTTTCCCCACAATACGTGTAAACACATCACACTTCAAGTAATACTGTACGTCGTCCCTTCTTCATTTGAAGACTCCAATGAACTGCTTGCTCGTTCAGACGAGATTGTTTTAACGAGATCGTTTTTCCATTAAAGGTCGACTCAGACAGGAGTGGAATGGACGAGGAATGGGGAGGAAAACAAGAGAGGTAGAGGACACAAGAAGGTTACAAACTGAAAGAATGTTTAGGTGAGAAAGGGGAGAAACCGCAGACGCGAGGAGAGGTAGAACACATGAAATAACTGATGAGATCCAACACAAAGCATTCAAACATCTGCGCCCAAATAACCAAGGTCTCTTACATCATATTTACTCCAATAATATTGATTTCCATTATTACTATCTGACAATGTTCTTTAAATATCTAATCACACAACAGGAGGAACGGTGCCAAGGTCAGCAGCTTCTGGGAAAATAAAGCAACTAGAAGACGTGTACAAAACTGTGGTTGTCGTTTTGCGACCAGCGATGATGTTTGGTTTAGAGACAGTGCCGCTGAGGAAAAGACAGGAGGCAGGGCTGAAGGTAGCAGAGATGAAGATGCTGTGGTTCTCTTTGGGTGTGACCAGGATGGACAGGATCAGGAATGAGCACATCAGAGGGACAGCAAATGTTAGAGGTTTTGGAGATAAAGTCAGAGAGGCCAGACTGAGATGGTTGGGACATGTCCAGAGGAGAGATAGTGAATATATTGGTAGAAGGATGCTGAGTTTTGAATTGCCAGGCAGGAGACCTGGAGGAAAACCAAAGAGGAGGTTTTAGGATGTAGTGAAAGAGGACATGAAGGTGGCACAAGAGAAGAGGATACAGAAGACAGGGTTAGATGGAGGCAATTGATTTGCTGTGGCGACTCCTGAAGGGATAAGCCCAAAGGAAAGGAAGAAGAAGCCCTTCCATGTAGTCATCTTGTAGCTATTTTAGTTTACACACATTGCTGGCAATAACGTGTGATGCAATTGGAGAAAAGCTTACGTACTGTAAGATGAAGTCTATTTGACTGCATGTTGCGCTCTCTTGCTGCAAGATTATCGCGTCTTTCTTAAATTTCATTCACATAATCCCGCGTTTATCGCTGTTAATCGGCTCCGGACCCAACCTTCTATGTTTTTAAAAATTATAGAGCCCTGTAGGCATGAAATAACACCCCTATAGTCACCGTTACACTCGTATTACCCCAAAAAAAGTAGACATAATAACAGAAAACAATCCGTTCACGACATAAACAAGACTCGTGCGCTTGTTTGCTTTAAACGTGTGGGGGGTCGCACAGGAAGGGATTAGGGTTTCAGAGTTGGGTTTTAGCTAGCATGGGTAGGGCCTGTGTGCTGTGCATGACTGAATGAACATGATACGGTAAATGTGAACGCTTATGTTTTGTTGTTGAAACCAGAAATGAGTGCTGAGGATGTCCAATGAGACAGGCTGTTTTGCGATGCATATGCGCCGCGGCCGATGACAGAGCTGCACCGTGTCACGTAAAAATGCATAATTGTTGATTCTCCTTGCATATGCTGAATGTGAAAATCAATGTGACCTATAAATGACCTATTAGTAGTGGGAAGGAAAGGATAGGACGCGTGCTAGGAAATGTGTGTATGCATTCAGTGAGTATAGACCCTCCCCTAGGACACCACCCCTCTAGCCGTCCGCCCCATTTCTCCTCCAACACCTTTCCTGCTATAGAATGCATTGTCCCGTCGCTGATGGACGATTTGATAGCGGGCCAATCCTCAATCAGCACTTTTTCCCCCTTAAAGAATGACATGCTTCAAATTTACCAGAGGACGCTTTAATGTCAGTCTCAAATTGGCGGCGTGACGGAAACGGATTAACTGATTTGAGTCATGAGTGTGCGCGTTTGCATTTCAAGGGCTCGTGTGCTTATTTTAAGACTCACTCGTTTAGGGCCGACAGGGCTGGAATTTAAGCGCACAAACAAACTGGAGGGTGCTTGGAAGATGAAACTAGATCAACAACTCAGAAAGAGCGCTCATGTAAGAGAGAAAAAGGACGAAGGTAAATAAAGTGCACCCTGCAAAGAGGAATTTGGGAAAAGAATAGGGCGTACAAAAACTCCTCCAAGATATCTTAGAGAGCATCCAAAACACTTGTTTTGCTTTTTCTTTGGCTTAATTTATTTTTGATGCAGAGGGTACCAGATGATGACAAGGAAATATGATGAAGACCATAGAGCTGGATAGGGGAAGGGAGCACATATTGCTGTGTGCCGTGTGTTTTGTCTGCTAAGTACATTATGGCTACCGAGAAAAGAAGTAAGAATTAGGGATGTCCTGATCTGATATCAGATATCGTCTGATATCAACAAAAACAACTACAGTAATCCCTCATTTATCGCGGTTGATTGGATCCATCATTTCAATCAATTTCCTCAAGGTAAGGTCCTTATTTGAATATTACATTTTGATGTTTCAGCATAAAACCTGCTTACGACCTTAACAAAACCCTGACGTTGTGAAATTCAAAACCTGATGTGGCGAGGAAGGACTGCACATTTATTTTGAGAAATCCGCCATGAAAGTTCCGTCTAGGTTTTTTCAAATGCCCTCCGCCTCTCCATCCCCTTCCTGTCTTCTGATGTAGGACAATGTCCAGGAAGATTCATGCGCATTGACGCTTTCTATTCGTCTCTGTCTTCCTCTCTGGAGGCCGAAGATGTCACTTTCCCTACCTGACCAGCACACCCTCTCCAAATATCACCACACACCCCATCCTCCCCCTGACAGTCCCTATTCCGGTCCCATGCTTCCCAATCCCCCTCCGTCCTTGCCGATAATTCCTTCCTTCTTTCCATTCTCTCTCTTTTTTCCCCTGCAGCCCCACCGCCTTCCGCCTGCTGCACCCATCCTGCATATCCCGCCATTCCTGTTTATCTCACTCCCCCCCCTTCCCTTCTGCTTTCCATTGCTGCTCCCCTAAATCATCCCCCGTAGACTGCAGCAGCACACACCGAGATGAGTGTGTGCGGAGGTATCACGGCGCCGTAATTAAGGACGCACACACACATGCACGCCTGCAACAGTCAGCCGATGTGGGAAAATATAGATTTTCTTTTGGGGATAATATGAAGGGACATCAGGGCACGGGGAGATAAAGACAGGGGATGGGTAGGAATTCTGTTTCCGAGAGCAAACCAAAATGTGGGACAACAGTGAGATAAGAGGGTGATAGTGATACGCAGCAGGGGGGCCATTGGAGGAGAGTCCGCAAGAAAGCCCTGCGCTTATTTGCTCTCCATAAAGTGTGTGTGTGTGTGTGTGTGTGTGTGTGAGGGAGGGAGAGAAGAGGGAGGAGTGTGAGGGAGAGAGGGAGGGAGTGTGTGAGATATTCTCATCCGGTCCTGTCAGACAACAGGAGAGAACGGCGGCGGAAGCATCGCCAAGTGACGGGAGACAGACGCACCGACCAGAGCGGGAACCGGGTGGAAATAAAGGAGTACGCGCGGGGGGAGATCCGCAGAGGAGAAAGGATGGAATGACAACAACAACCAAACAAAAAAAAAACAAAGCCTTTTGTTGCTTCCGGGCTTTCCCGTGTCTTGCCACTTCTGTTTGGAGCATCCCACAGTGAAAACACATACATGTGATATATATATAAAATTCCTATACATATATATCAAATTATGCCTGTTTTCAAAGACGCTGCGACCGGACAAGGAGAGAATTCCTTTCGGAAGATAACATGCAACATTTTGCTCAAAGCTGTTGCATATTAACGGCCTGAGATTCTTTTTCTTTTTGTACATCTTTGCGGAGGTCAAATATTGCATAAAATGTGAAGGGAAAATTGGACAAAAACTTGCCCCCAAAACCAGAAAAGAGCCTCCGCTTCGGTCCGAGAGGGCTTCTTTTGAAAACAGGACATGTTTTGATGAGCTGATGGTACCACACCGCCGCCGTCGCTGCTGCTGCTGTTTGGGCTGTCGCATCTCCACTTCGCCTCATCAACAGAGCCGGGGCCATTTATTCTGACAAAACTGCACAAAGTGTGCAGAGAGCAACTCTCTCTTGACCCCATGCTGACATTTGCAAAGCTTCGCCAAAAGTCCCACAGTCCGGCTCGCACAGAGAGAAACAGGTGAGGTACCTTTTTTTTTTTTAGCGTGAGGAAAAGGCAGAAATTTCAAATTAAAAGTAGAGGGACTTTGCTGGCAAAAATGATGTGGGATTCTCCTTAAGTAACTCCAGCATCTTTTTTTTTTTTTTTTTACCAGCTTTTCTTGAGATCCGGCATCCCCTTCCCTCCCCAAGTAGGACAAGGCTAAATAGACAACACCCCAGCTGGTGTCCGGGCTCCGTTACGCATCCCCGGATCCAGGGATAGGAGGGGTCCCATGGGAGGGGAAACGGCGGAGGGGTCAAGCAACAGGAGTGGGTGCGAAAAGCCACTGGACTCCCTGTGTGTTGCCTGAAAGAACAGCGGAGGGCGGGGGGGGGATTTAGGCGGTTTGTGCATGCGTGAGAGGAAAAGACGGCACACGTGCAAAGAAGGGAGAGACGCTCCCTTCTTGACTTGTTGTCTTGTTGACTTGTTGTCATCTTGGGATTACAGCGGGAAAAGTGCCCGGAGTTTTCTTTTAAGGAACAGCTGCGTTCACCTGTTGGGTCACCAACATGGAAACAGAATAAGACGATGCCCACCACTAAAATAAAAGAGGGTCGGCTGTGCAGTGAGGATGATAGATGCCAGTTAAGCCAGCGTAGTGGGGGAGGCAGACTACTCCTGTGAGGAACGACCACACTCTGCCGAGTTTTCCTTGGAACGTCAGAACTCAGAACGCTCAGGAGTCCGGGCGTGTCTCAGGATCGAGAGGCACTCCAGAATGGGAACTCGGGGCTTCTGGAGAGTGTGAGAAGAATTCGTTGGACAGCAGCGGCAAGAACTTTCACTTACACACCAGCCAATGCAGGAAATGCCACGAGCAGGTTTATCTGTGGGCAACAAGCACTCCTGAACTGGACCCCCTACAAGCCAGCCCATTTGGATTTGTTTACAACTGCTGGATGCCATATGGCTTTGTGAAAGGTGACGGTTGCTAACTTTGGGTACTTGGCACACACACACACCTAAAAGGGGTGGGAGATAGAGTGGAACCTCTAAGATTGTACACAATGCGTTACGGGATGCTGCTCGGCCTTACAATTGGTTTGGATTTGGAAACAATGGAAACAGATCAAGTCAGTTTCAAGCTCAAGCTGTCGCCATCTGAAGCTTCCTTAACTGTACAGGCAATGTTTTAGGTATCATCTTTTCATGCCTGTGTAAAAAAAGTCAACCTTGGAGTTAATATTAAACAATAAAATTAGTAGGACGTAGAGTTGACAATCCGGGCTGACCAGTCATTCTGAACTGGTGGGTTAGGTCCCAAAAGTAAGTCATGCAACCCGCGTCCACAGGGTCCATGCCAAGTTTCTGGCCGACTTTCTCAAGGTTGACTGGGAGGGGAAGGGCTTTTGGAAGACTTATAACAATAGTTTGGATTTTTTGACATGAAGTTGTATGACATCCCTATTAACAGTGCGGTAGATCGACAGTGATCCACTACACAAACGCAAACGTATTACTCTTTTCAACGCTTATTTCAATGGCCCCACCAACTACCATCATCACCAAAATCTGACCAGAACACTGGACGATGTAGGGAGTAAGTCACTGTTGAAGAACTACACTGATGTGGACGTCATACAACTTTGTGTCAAAAAGTCTAAACCAGGGGTCTCAAATTCAACTTACCTTGGGGCCACTGCAGGCGGAGTCTGGCTGAAGCTGGGCCCCAGCCTCGATGCACAACATGCACGCGCTCGCAATTTAAATTAAAACATTTTTACAAATCCAATCTTCTCAAACGTCTTATTAACATTTTTTAACACAAAATAAGATAAACAAGGACACTGGTGTAAAGAAGTTATGTGCAAAACTAGTAATAATGATCAGTTTTTCACTCGTTGAAAAATTATTCTCTGCTTGCATCAAGCCTGGTTGATGTCACGCCCCTGAGAGCCATACACTGCGTCGTGATTGGTAGGTTCGTCAGCTCCGCACACAACACTGTAAAAAGTGCCATTCATACAGTATAAAACTCGAGGGCTGCACTAACATTAAACTTTCAAATTATGGTGGGGGCTACAAAATATCATCTTGTGGGCCGCAAATGGCCCACATGCCGCAAGTTTGAGACCCCTGGTCTAAACTATCCCTTTAATGCGCCGTCCGTTCGACACATTTTGTTGGAAAACACCGAGTTTAAGTTTAAACAAATTTTGCAATTTGGGTCACCACTTGCCATTGAGGGTTGATGGTGGGTTTGTAGGCAGGCTAGCTAGTTAAGAACCATAGCTCTAAAATAAAGCTGCAACAATTAATCGATGATTAATTGTTCATCCAGTTGATCCCAAACTATTTGATTTGTTTTTTAGATTTGTCTGATTTCAGCCTCTGAAATGTGAATATTTTTATTTAGTCATCCGTGAAAGCAAACCTATTTTAGTTTAGTTTAGTTTAGTTTAGTTTAGTTTAGTTTAGTTTAGTTTAGTTTAGTTTAGTTTTAGGCAAAACAACATATTCACGCATATCAGTGTTGACTTTGAAAAACAGTGACTGAGATTTTTGCCTCTTTTCTGATTTCTGTTGCGGATCAAACCACAAACTTTTTGTGTTAGGTGCATACTGATTCTGTCTGTCGAGGGTCTAACTGATTACCCGATTAATCGAAACAACAAGCTTCATATTAATCGTCTAAGCAAATAATCGTTGGGTGCAGATCTGCTCATACCTCTGCCTGGTTCTACCTCATACCAGAACCAGGCAGGTTACATTACACAAGTACTTTAGTAAACTTCACTCCCTGAACTCCGCTCCGCTCCGAACTTTCATTCTAAGGACCTCGGTTCGGGCAGGTTGCATTTTGGCCTTTTTAATGGTTTCTCAAGTGTAAAAATATGTTCTCTGATAAAATTTTAACAATAAGAACAACACAACATTCTACCATTCATTCATTTTCTATACCGTTTATCGTCATTAGGGTCGCAGGTATGCTGGAGCCTATCCCAGCCAACTTTGGGCAAGAGGCGGGGTACACCCTGGACTGGTCGGCAGTCAATCACAGGGCACATATAGACAAACAAGAATTCACACTCACATTCATACCTATGGACAATTTAGAGTCACCAGTTAACCTAACATGCATGTTTTTTGGAATGTGGGAGGAAACCGGAGTACCCGGAGAAAACCCACACACGCACGGGGAGAACATGCAAACTCCGCACAGAGATGAGATTCGAACCCTGAACCTCCTGACTGTGAGGCCAATGTGCAGCCCACTCTACCAAACCGTTCATAATTATTGACACTTATATTCTCTTCTCAATGGCCTTTGCTGAGGCTGTCCCGTCATTTGGAACAAGTGTTCCAAAAAAACACAAAAAAGCAAGACATACAAGAGACTCATTGAATGCTCGCTAAACGTAGATTGGTCTTGCAAAAAGGCAAATTAAGCTAAAGAAAAAGCAAAATACACACCAGTGTAGGCTTTGGATGCGTGTTTCGTATCAGTTAAAATAGATTTCCCCCAAAAAACTTTGCTTGAATTCAAAGTTTACAACCTCAGAGGTTCCACCTTGTGCCGTATGATCAATTCTGTGCGCATAAATGCTTAATCGCAAGGGACTCATTCACCCTACCTTGGGAGTACACCAAGATGGGAAATTGATTTCTTTCAGTCACTTGTTCCGCTGCCTTGATAGCAGTTTAGTCACATATATGGCTGGTAATGCTAATTCCCACAACAGTAGCTGGATGTGTCCTCGGGGAAATAACACGAGCACAGGCACATGAGAGACCAACGCCTTTGATTCATGATGCATGGTGTCTCTCTCTTGCTGATTGATAATACAAGTGTAAGAATCATTTTTTAACTTTTTTTTCCTATTTTTCCAAACCTAGGAGCATTAATGTTGGGTCTATCAATAACAATTACACATCACTGACGCATCACAAGACCAAGGATCCAAGATGTCTACCTACATGCAACCACTGTTGGTCAGCTTCTCAGTGGCCATTCTTCTGGGTTTGACCTCTCTGGGTGGACCAAACCATCGGCCTTCGGGCCAAGTTTTGGCCCAGGCTCCTCCGAAGAACATCACAACCGAGCCCTCGGTGTTACCAGAGGCTGCACTGGCAACACCAACTCCAGACACAGAGGACCAAACAGTCCCGGGTGGGGCCAATCGCTGCTGGGGTTACTACGATGTCATGGGCCAGTGGGACCCGCCCTTTAACTGCAACGCCGGGATCTATATGTTTTGTTGTGGTTCTTGCTTCTACCGCTTCTGCTGCCAATTCAAAATCCATAGTTTGGACCAGACTTCCTGTTCTAACTATGACACACCCGTCTGGGCAAACACGGGGCGACCGGCGGCACCCGTCACAGAGGTTCAGCAGGAACCAGACCGCGATCAAACCCATATGATCGTGTATATTATCTGCGGCGTGGTGGCCATCATGGTGCTCATCGGGATTTTCACCAAGCTTGGATTGGAGAAGAGTCAGGGAGGACAAACGGACATGACCAATTCCAGGTATGTTTTTTGGATGTTTGGGTATATTCTCAAGACACTGAAGCGTTCGCAGTTGGACTGGTTAGGTTGTCTTAGAAGACCTTTTGGCTTTCACTTGAGCAGGCTTCATCAGTTCATGGTCAGTGACAGGGTGGGACAAACACTAGGAGGACAGTTCTAGTCCTTAGCCCTAGACTTGGGCTGCCTCAGTCTCTAACGCTAGACAAGGGCTGCCTAAGTCTCTAGTCCTAGACAAGAGCTGCCTTAGTCTCTCAACAATTGTGTTACATCCTACTTTTGAAGAATTATCAACACGTATGAGTGAGGGGGTACTTATGGTATGACAAAAAGTCTCTGAGGGTACACAAGAAAAAACCCTACACAAGGGCTGCCGTAGTCGCTAGCCATGACAAGGGCTGCCCTAGTCTCTAAACTGGGGCTGCTTTGGTCTCTACCCCTAGACAAGAACTGCGCCAGCCTCTAGCTCTAGACTAGGGATGCCCTTTGTCTCTAGCTCTAGACTAGGGCTACCCTAGTCTCTAGCTCTATAAGAGGGCTGTCTCAGTCGCTAGTGCTAGACGAGGGCTGCCCCAGTCACTAGCCCTAGACGAGGGCTGCACCAGTCTCCAGCCCTAAACGAGGGATGTCCCAGTCTCCAGCCCTAGACAAGGGCTGGCCCAGTCACTAGCCCTAGACGAGGGCTGCACAAGTCTCCAGCCCTAAACGAGGGATGTCCCAGTCTCCAGCCCTAGACGAGGGCTGTCCCAGTCTCCAGCCCTAAATGAGGGCTGTCCCAGTCTCCAGCCCTAGACAAGGGCTGCCCCAGTCACTAGCCCTAGACGAGGGCTGCACCAGTCACTAGCCCTAGACGAGGGCTGCACAAGTCTCCAGCCCTAAACGAGGGATGTCCCAGTCTCCAGCCCTAGACGAGGGATGTCCCAGTCTCCAGCCCTAGACGAGGGCTGTCCCAGTGTCTAGCCCTAGACAAGGGCTGCCCAAGTGTCCTACCTAGTAAGACTAGTGTTTTGTTCAATATAAAATATTATAATGAAACGTAACGCAATACAACAATAAACGTGTTTGTCCTTGGAAAACTTACGCTACTCCAGACTCTGTCCATATGGATCAACTTGGACTTTTCACTGTTTGGGGTTCTTTGGTAGCTAATGTCAACATGAGGAACATTTTGCAAACTGTGCTGTGTTATGCTCGTGTACTGTAGGTGTAGCTATTTCACATTGACACTGGATCGATTGCTGTGACACAACTGTGACTCTGCCAAAGTTTGGCCTCCAGCGAACGATCCGAAGAGGGCGGGTAGTTTTTGGGTGGGTGGAATATTGAGTGGATCTGACTGGAGCGGTGCCAACGGTTAATTCTAGTGCAGGGAACAGTGAGGACAAGAGAGACAAAGTGTGTGTCAGTGTGTTGGGTGTGACCAGCCAGCCTACTGGGTGATAAAAATGGCACCATGGGGGCTCCTTTAAAACGGCACCATTACCAGATCTCCCAGCCTACTCAGGGAATGAGTAAGAGGATGGTGTGGCTCTAATGGAGAGGGAGGAAGTGTGGGTTAACACTGGACATCA
Organism: Oostethus manadensis; assembly: GCA_024372805.1. Classification (NCBI taxonomy): domain Eukaryota; kingdom Metazoa; phylum Chordata; class Actinopteri; order Syngnathiformes; family Syngnathidae; genus Oostethus; species Oostethus manadensis. Next base: position 1,324,969 of record QODF01000128.1, read on the forward strand.
GCACTGATTAATCCTGGCTATGAGCCACTCATAACATGATGAAAGCTGGCAGCTCTTGGCACATTTTATCTCTGCTCGTGTAAATTTCGTGAATGAAGCCATTAATCGGGTGATTAGTTTGAATTTCAGTCACCTGTCAAAAGTAATGAAAGGCATTTGTCTTGAATATTCTTAGGAATCACCCCAGTGGACATGTGCTTAGCAAAAACAGAGTCTTACCAACATCTATTGCTTGCTTATAATCATCCTCCAAACAACTGATAATGGGCATGTCGGACCTGCACGTGGCCGTGTAGAGAAAATCAAAAAGTCATCATAAAGTAACTAACGACATGCATTGTGGTTGTCAGCCATGTTTTTTGTTTGCTTTCAGCTGGAGCGTTTAGGAACGCCGATCCCAAACGAGTTTTGCAAAGTCTTCAGTGGTGTATGCATGCATGTAGCAGTGAAATAAACGTAAACCAGGGCTGTCCAAAGTGCGGTCCTGAGGCAGCTGTTTTTTAATTGGCCTAAGGCACATTGTAAAAATAGTATTAAAAAACTGGGAAAAAAGCCCCAGCAAAAATGGAAAAACCAGGTGTGATTTTACATAAATAAGGTAGAAAATATCAAGAGAAAAAGTAATCAAAAGAGAACAAGTCATAAATTATGAGAAGAACTTTGTAATATGAGGAAAAATGTGACAGGTAGATATGTAGATATGTAGATATGTAGATAGATAGATAGATAGATAGATAGATAGATAGATAGATAGATAGATAGATAGATAGATAGATAGATAGATAGATAGATAGATAGATAGATAGATAGATAGATGTTTTAGTCATCTCTAAGCTAAATTCACAATTATTACACAGAACTATGAAATTTTTGCAGCATAAAGTTGAAATATTAAAGACAAAATTCTTCTGTTGTAATATTTTGAGAAACAAGCAAAACAACAAATAAAGTTGCAATGTTTGGAAAATTAGGTGACAGAAAAACTAAAGGCAAGAAGAAAGAAGAAAGTTGAAATCATTGGGAAAAAAAGATAACAGCAGATATGGAAAAAGAGAATTGTAATTTTACACTAAAATCAAAGTCAAAATACTAAAGAAAAACGTTGTATTCAATGGAGAAATAAAGCTGCAATAAAGCTCAGCATAAACTTGTATTATTATGAGCAAAGTGGGTTGAAATAAAAAAAATACATAATATGGATATGACAAACAAAAACAGACAGAACAAAATAAAGTTGACATTTTTGGAAATTAGGTTGGGGAAAAAAATTACACTGTTATGGGAATAAAGTCAAAATATTATGGGAATAAATTATGATATTATTACGAAATGAAAATTGATGAGATCATCTAAGAAGAAAGTTGAAATATTTAGGAAAACAGCAGAAGTGGGGGAAGAAGAGCAAAGACCTCCTGAAAACTGAAAGCCATTAACAATGAAAAAGTAAAAGTCACTAAAAAAAAGAAAAAGAAGAGGAAATCTGAAGTTTTAAGTGCTACATACTGTACCGTATGTTTTTTCCCCCGTTATCAAAATGTCTTTGCCAAATTTAATGGCAGTGTTCCACGAAGGTCCGGGGTTAAACTCAAGATTTCTTACATCCGCTGTCTTTCCTGTGCGGACCAGATGAGCTCATCTTTGCATGCCAATCATATTTGAAAATCCATTGTCAACCTCCATGTGTTGTGTATGTGAAGCACCTTCGCCCGACTGCGATCAGGTGTGTGTGCGTGTGTGTGTGTGTGTGCGTGAGCACTCGACAAAATCAATCTAAGCATAAGCTGTTAAGGTGGTAATGCGCTGAAGCCTTGGGTCAGGCAATCACACCAGTCGGCGGTGCAATGAGGTACAGCACACACACACACACACACACACACACCTCCCATTACATCCGTCCGTGTACCCTCCACTGCACTGCAACTCTTCTCCCAAGCGCCTGTTTGTGTTTTTGCTTTGCTTGTCGTCAGTCTGTTGTGCGGATACAGCTGCAAAGATCAATGAAAAATTCATAATATCCTTTGATGCATGATTTAGCGCAGCTATGTGATATATATCAGGTTTTGTTTTTTTTACTTCATAAACATTGAAATATTTATTTAAAGACTTGGTAACTTAAAATGACGTTTTTAAAACTACTGTATTTTATTATACATATAATAAATGGTGAATCAGAAACTTTGGGCTCACTGAAAGTAGGGTCAACATATGGTGACACTGACACGTTTCACAACTAAATGTTATTTCATAGTGTATGTAAGTGTTCATTTGCTAACTGTATACATTTTTTGTAATTTTATTCTTATAAAACTAAAACATGATAAATCATGTTGTTTGTTTGTGGAATGCAGCCTGTTGTAATGGCTAAATGAACTAAAGCTGTATGTAGTATTCCACACTGGTCACTAGGTGTCAGTAATGCGACTGTAATGTTGAGTGAGAGGCAAGCTTGCTATATCTCAACCCTGAACCCCGAATTTTATTTCCTGTCTGCCCCCAACTCATATCTCACATTTACAACAAAACACACAAGCACAAGTCTTATTTATGTCTTATTTTCTCTTATTATGTCTACTATGTTGGGTAAAACGAGTGTAAAGGTGGCCATAGGGGTGTTATTTTATGTCTAGAGGACTCTAATAATGTTAAAAACTGTATTTAGAACGTCGTAGAGGTTTTCTATGCTCTAACTACAAAAATATATCAAGTGTAAAGAAGGAATCCTGCTAAGCGAAAGTTAACTTATAAATGAATCAATTTACAGCAATAAAGTTTGAATATCCCAGGCAAGAAATTAATTATTTCATTTCAGAATTAATTTTCTGTTGTATCTATTATATCTGGTGTTATTTCAGCAAACGTTTAGCATTAATTAAGAGAAAATGTGTCATTTTACCGGAATAAAGTCACACAGAATAAAGTTGTAGAGGGAAAAAAGCCACAATTTAATAATAAAAGTATACATAAATTCAACTGTATCATTCATTCGCACCCGCAAAAAAAATACGACAAATAAAGTGGAACCCCAAGACACAAAATTCATTTGGAACGTTTGTATTATGAGACGAGATTGACCATAAAAATGGCGAAATTAGGCGTATAAAGCGTAAATATTGTACCCACCCGAAAGAAATATGTTCATTAATGACAACATAATGGACGGGGGAATGTTCGGTACACCGAACAAAGGGACGCCGCGATTGGCCCTCGTTAGGTTGAAGAGGAAGATGGGAGACAATCAAAGGGAGGGCAGCTCTTTTTCTTCTTCGCTTTCAAGGCGGTTGGCGTCCATTCCTTTGGGCAGCGTGAATGGCGGTGCAGTGCATTCAAAATTCCGGGCTGCACTTTCCATTTTCTTTTTCGTATTTTGAATATTTTTTTCGTTACATGTGCTCGAAGCCCGGTTGGTATTAGGAATTGTTCTTATAATGAGGAATTGTTCTTATTATGGGGAATTGTTCTTATTATGGGGAATTGTTCTTATAATGCGCTTTATTGTCGTACCAAAAGCGCCATCTCGGTGTGCTTTGTTTAGGGGACAAGTTTGTGGTCCAATCCGTTGTCAATTACACGGTCACACGTAAACACACCCCTCCTCGTTCCTTTTAATGGCATCACCCAACTCATCATGAGTTATTCCACACGAGAGCTTTGCGTTCAAGGGCACCGCCGATTGAATGAGTCACGGGGGATGCAAAGAGCCATTTCCAGGAGCCATTCTGTCGCTTCACTGTATTGTATTTCATCCGCCCCCCCGGCTTTCCATTCCCTTCGTTGTTCAGCCGCAGCGGCGCGCTTCATCATCGCCCGTGACAGGTGTTCACAGCGTTCCTCGAACGGTCACAGCGGCCGCTCGAGTCGGCGCCGTTCGTCGGCCTGTTTGTTTTTGGCGCCGTAACGGCAAAAGGAAAAAGACAGAGAAATGGATGACCTCACCACAATAAAATAAAAATACATATCCTACCTCCCGATAAAGTCAGGATTATTCTTTTCTTCACGCTCCTGCAGGGATTTACTTCCCGAGTATCCCGAGCTACGTTAGCATCATAGCGATGCTAACAAAGCTAACATAGCTAACATAGCAATGTTAGCATAGCTATGCTAACATGGCTACGCTAACATAGCTAACATTACAATGCTAACCATAGCTATGTTAGCATCGCTATGTTAGCATAGCGATGCTAACATAGCTATAGTTAGCATAGCTACGTTAGCATCATAGTGATGCTAACATAGCTAACATAGTGATGCTAACAAAGCTAACATAGCTAACATAGCAATGTTAGCATATCTATGTTAGCATAGCTATGCTAACATGGCTACGCTAACATAGCTAACATTACAATGCTAACCATAGCTATGTTAGCATCGCTATGTTAACATAGTTAGCTATGCTAATCACAGCTATGCTAACCATAGCGATGCTAACCATAGCTATGTTAGCATAGCTTTGCTAACACACCTATGCTAACATAGCTATGCTACATTTTAATAGGTTCTCATGCCAGGTTAGACTAGGTTAGGGGTTTGGGAAAAGCCAGAATGAACAACTCATTCAGGACAAATAGCGTTCGTAGTGCATTGGGCCATTATGCTATATGTAAGCATGCTAACAGTTACCATGCTAACATTAGCATAGTAGTGCTTTTTTGCCATTTCTACAAATTTAAGACGTAGTGCTATCATGTTAAGTGTTAGCAATGCTAACATGCATGCTAGCATTAGTGTAGTAGCATTTTAGCGGTTTTCATCCGCAGAGACCTATATGCACGTCCTATCATGACAGCATATGACTAGCATTGTAGCATGTGTTGACATTTTTATAAGTATTAACACACGCATGTTAACATTAGCACCATACACTCCGCCTTCCCTGCTCATTTTTGTTTTTTCTCCTTCATTCGTTCATTCAGCTCCACACATTCACACGCTATTGCTTAACTCAGCGATTCCCAAACTTTTTTTTGCAGCGCCACCCTGCCCGAAAAATATGGCAATAATGAAAAGTGTTAGTGGTATCCCCGCAACCCCCCTGTCATATAGCCAGGGCCCCCTAGGGGGCGCCCCCGGCTTAACTCCAGTTATATATATTTTATATATAAGTTAGTAAGTACATTTAGTGCTGTTGCAGGAGTCCAATGCACACTGTCCCTATGGGCAGAGGCAGTCGCTGCAGAATTTCCTCAGAGCTCAACCGTTGCTGCACATGCAGATCACATGACCTTTCGCTACTTTGCCTTGGCCCTCATCCTAGCCCAGTGAGCGATTTCTATATTTTGTCATGAGATCTTCATCGGGGCCCCGCCTCCACCAAGGATTCATGCGGAAAGCGTTGCATGTTTGGGATACGGGGCCGCATGTGTGCATGGCAGATGGCCCCATGCTGCAAAGAGTTAAAGAATAGTGCAGTATTTATGTCAGCCATGTGGTGAAATTATGGATGTCAACTTTCACAGACTGGAGCCAGGACATACAGAAAGTACTGTGACATTTACTGGCCATTAATCAGCTCCTGTGCTTCAGACTAATTACAAATGCAAAAAGTACTTTGCCATGCAATAGAAATACTGAGAGTGAATTTTTCCAGTATCAGCAAAAATATCAACAGCCCATCACAAATCCCGGTATTGTGCCTCACAATCTGCCCTTTTTCAAGGATGCCCTTTGGCGCACGCTCTCCCACTTGATCGGATTCTCTGTGTTGGGTTTACTTGTATGTACCGTACGTTTGCCGGACAGGTTGGGGAACATGCGCGCCCCAACTCGGGTTCCATTTGCACCGCAGTGATCCTGGTAATTGACACTGGCTGCAAGTCGCCCTGACAGAAAATCAACTGCTTGCATGGGGCTGTTTTCTGGAGCGTGCATTATGACTGTCTATGCGTCATGTAGCTTCCAATCTATCTATGAATCTATCCATCAAAAGCTAGACTGAACACGCCACGCCATAGCAGTGTGATGAGTGAGAAGTGGAGGGCTTCACCTTGCACTACAACTGCCATGTAGGAAATGTGCATAGACTGAAAACACCCCATAAACGTCAGGATTGCTGGAATAGTCAAGACAGTGTATGATATGCTGCTCTCTGCTATTCCCCCAAAACACTACATATCCACCACAGGAATACCAACGTTGCAAGCGTGCAATGCAAAGTGTAAATGTAATTACACCCAATTGCAGTCATCCCTTGTTTGATTGACGCACCCTCGCTATGTCGCGGTTTTCCAGAAATCCATTAGTGAATTACCGATCACTGTCTCAAGGTAGACTATGGTCTATTATTATTCAAAACATATTGAAATAAAGTGATATGTCATATTCCGGTCACTACCTGTAGTCAGCAGTAATGACACAAAACATTGATGAGACATTATTTTACATTACATTACCTGAACACTGCAGGACGTCAGCCATGGCATGTTTGACATGACAGAGCGGAAAAAAACAACATATCCTCCCAGTCTGTGTGGAAGTGGTAACTTTCTGCATGCTTACGTTTAGAATACATTTGCGGCTAACTGGTTAGCTTGCTAGCTGTGCAATGTGATGTAAACAACAAATTGTAGGGGTGTGAAGGTGACTGTAGGCTTATAAATTCATGTCTGCCGGGATCTAATAATGGTAAAAAATGCATTTAAAAAGTCATAAACAGGTTGAACCCTAAATCCTCTTTTGTGGAAATTTATTGCAGTCCGGTCTGGAATGTGAGACGACTGTAATCCGATCCAGAAAGCCAAGAACCCATTTGTATAGTTTTACAATCTGAGATGCATATAAATCCATATACATGACAAATGTAAGGGACAAATGAACGTTTAAGGTTACTTTTACCTCCATTGAACAAGTGATTTTTGGCAAAGTCACGATGTGGCAGCGAGATCCACACAGACACCACCTTAGGGTTTTGCCAAAATCTTTCCACAAACCATCCATGAAGGAAAACAGGATGATGGCAGCCCCCCCCCCATCCCCCAAATGAGAACTATGAGCTACTTGGTTGCTAAATTTCACAGTTCGTTACTCATCATTCCTTCAAAGGTTTGAAGCTACACTCCATTTCCCATATTAGCAGCTCAGTATCCTGTTTCTGATTGGCTTCTGGCCACTTCCAGTTACATAATATTTGCATACATCTTCTCTGCTTGGCCAGTTGCTGCAAACGAAAGCCTCCGCCTTTCTTCCAGTCTTCACTTCCACGTTATTGGAGTTGTATCCCACTCCATTGTTTTGGTTTGTAATCCGAAAATACTTATGTGCTCGCCCAAACTGCGGTACACCTTCTGTTGTGCCGGAACCGCGTAGAGAAACAAGAGAGAGGAGGGGAAATTCATCTTTGCTTTGCTGCTGTCTTTCATCCTCCTCCCAGTTCCTCAGTAGTTATTGAGTTTTGAACATTTCTGCACTTGCTCTGCCACTTTGTCCTATTTCCACTTCCCTTGTGGGTTTTTTTGGTTTGGAAGTAGAACCTACGGAAAGGCTGTAGAATTTTCTGTATTCTACAATACCAAATGTGTTGAAAAGCGCTGCAAAACTCGCCGTGCACAAGTTCCACATGGTGGCACAGAACCGGGGATATTGCAAACTACTTAATAAGTCCTAAAAGTACAGTATTACGGTTTTGCAAAAAATATATTGATTAATAAATGATGCTCTTTTGTGGTTGATTTCTGTCTTTTATTAGTGAAGAAAAAAAAGAACAGGCTTTTGTTGCTCAACTCTGTACTCCTGACGTCGCTTTCTGTCTGGCCTCATTCAGGTCCCCTAACACTGGACCATTTACAACAACACACGAGCACAAATCTTATCTAGGTCTTAAATGTCTCACTTTCTCTTATTATGTCTACTATATTGGGTAATACAAGTGTAAAGGTGACTTGTAGGGGTGTTATTTAACATCCAGAGGGCTCTAATAATATATAAATTTTTAGTCAGGAGGTTAAAAATGAGTTTAGAGGTTCCAATTAACCCAGTGGTTCCCAAACATTTTTTGCAAATAACATTTTTTGGAGATGTTTTTGAAACGTGTGAGGGAACCAGAGTATCCAAAGAAAACCCATGCACGCTTGGGGAGAACACGCAAACTCCTCACAGAGATGCCCAAATGGGGATAGAAACCCTGGTCTTCCAGATCTCCTGACTGTGTGGGCCAACATGCTAACCACTAGGCCACTCCTGGCAAAAATACTATAAAAAAAGAATCCTACTTTGGGGAACTTCACAGTTGGGTCTGGAACCAATAAACAGCAAGAAAGGATGGACTACTACGTATGATTTGTGCTGATATTGAATCGGATGGATATCAGTATTGGGCGATATTGAAGGCTAGGAAAAAGTCAAGTGCAAAGACTTTTTTGTCCGCTTTGGGCGTATACCAGGTGGAAAGTGTGGACTAATAGTCTATCCCTGCTTTCTAATTAAGTCAACATTTCAATGTCAGTAGGAAGAACGAAACCGAGCAAATTGAAGGATGACAGAGCAGGTAAAGAGATTCTGATGGCTCGCCCTTGAGCTGGAACGGGAACAATATCTTTCTCCCTTTGGGAGAATAAGAGTGGAATAACCGAGTGGATGGAAAAGGACAGGGGAAGTGAGATTCCTCATTTCTTCAAGTCAGCCATGATGGTCAGAATACAACTCACCTCATCCACCCCACTCCTCCCCCTCGACAGTCATCTCTTTTGCAATCCATCACCTCGCTTCCCATTTTCACTTCCGTTACTCATTCCCCAAAATCTTCCTCTCGTCACACATCCGTGCAAATCCGCATGTCATACGACCGCGATGAAGGTCTGTACTTGTACTGGCTATCTGGGCTGTATTTCCCCCAAAATACGTGTTTTTCCCAAAACGTTCTACAACCGGGCCGTTAAAAGATAGATGGGAAGAATTAAGCCTGATGAGGACAGCTGGCTGGAGAAACTGGGGGAGACAAATGAGCTGGCGGATGTGAGGAAGGAAAGGCAACAGGATAGACAAACGAGGACAACATGTGGTGAGGAGAAAAATGCAGAGAAACACAGAAAGTGGGGCCCCGCCTCTTGGAGCTGTAGTCATCGGCTTTGTTAGTGGTGTTTTTATACCTTTATTATGATTTCATTGGTGCATTGAGATTCATCATCTTGGCACCGAGGTCTCTAAACAACACACTGAGTGTAAAAACGCTGGTTGAGTAAGAAGGCAGGATTTTCAACCATCTTTAATCCTGATAAACAAAGTAGCGGGATGCCATTATCCTACAAGCAGTGTGTGAGAATGATGTGTTCAGGTTTGCTGGCTAGGGGTTGTCCAATTTCACAATTCAGTTTTAGAACAGATAGAAGGATAGGCGGGAAAATACTGCATAAATCAGCACGTTCTGGAATCCTCTTTTCAGCCCCTTCATCAGGCACAAGGACTTTGGCATTGTTTTGTTCATTTCCATGAGACTTTTGGGGGTAAATTGAGAATGAAATGCACCGACAGTTTCTCTTTCTGTCATGTGACTCACAATGGAACCATTCCCTCCGCCGCAGACTGGAAAACATGTCTGATCGTTGCAGCAGGGAACCAGAAAGAAGCTTCCTAATTATTATGAAATTATTTTCCAGATTTATAGGTCGCATCACTCAAAAAACGTGCAATCAAGCAACATATGCAACATACTGTAAGTTGCTTTTATTTCACAAAATTCAGGACCAAGAGCAAACATTTCATGTGGAAAGGCAAATTATTACCATGGGACAACAGGATGTCTTTATTTATTTATATGTAAAACAAAGACAAACACGAAGTCGCCGGGGATCGGTAAAGTCTCCGGATCAGCTCAGAACAACGAAAAGACAAACTTGCTCTGGTGGAAGTTTATACCACAAGATCGCTGATTCGCTCATTTTGCTGTCAATCAAAAAGGGATTCCGGCTCACACAGCTCATCCAACCACCATACAGTAGTTGCCACTGTCGCATAGACCACCAGAGATGCTGAGCGTACGACCAAAGCGGAACAAAGCACAGCGTTTATCCAACGGCGGTCCAGTTTCGATCAGCGGAACAACCCACTCTATGCGTCCCAAGTCAGTAGACGCTCAGTGTCCGACTGTTGTCTGACTAAGTTGTGTCTGTTACCTGTGATAAGTAGCGGATTCTTATTCAAGAAAATGTACACACAGCCGTTCATATTTTACCACTTTTTTTTGGACATTTTAGGGGATGATGAGCTTCTCTTGCAGTCATAGAGCAATCGCAACTAGTGTTAAAAAAAAACAATTGGCTGTTATTCCGCTACACAAACGCATGAAGAACATACCTGGGAGGGAAAATTAACACAACAAGCCAGTGAGCCCGACACAAGTTACCGATAAGCAAGTTCGCCGAACTTTCAATCTCACGCCACATCACTGAATCCACTGAATTCTTCAGCTTCTGTGTCCTCCGGCCATGTAATGCTCACTCCTGGGTTCAAGACAATTGGTATAAATGTTAACATTTAAAAATACGTCAAATTATATGCACACCTTGATATAAAAGTCGCATCTGACTATAGGTTGCAGAGCCAGCCAAAGTATAGAACGTATCCAAAAGTATGGAAACTTTCAAACAAGGAAACTATCGCAGTCCATAAAAGGTCCCCTTTTATTATCTGTTATACCCGCAGCGCCGCTTTATACGTCTATCCCTCCATTGTTCAGTCACCTGTTTGTTCCTCCCTGTGCATTGACATTCTAGCCACACTCCCGATCGCGGTATAAATGAGCGCGATAAATCTTAGGAGGGAGGCAGGCCTCTCTATATGCTGGACACACCGTGGGGCTGAAAGGCACTGGATGCTCTACCAGATGTTAACTGCTTTCATTTAGGAGGGGAAGGGGGTGGAGGGGAGGGCCGGCACAGCCTCGGAATACTACCTTGTGAAAACGCACGAGCGTCACAGTGAGATGACTTCACCGAGGCCTGACATATAAAACACAAGACGGTACAATCCATGCCAAGACGCCGGTTTTGAACCACAGTCCTTACATTAAAGAGCACCTGGAGCGACGGAGGTGGGGAAAAACTCCCTAGAAGCCTTGAGTTGGGTTGAGATGGGCCGCAGAGGGATAGAGACATTGAGGGGGAAAAGTAAGGAATAAAATATAAAGTAAGTGTCATAAAGTCACGATTAAACAGTCTATCTGCCGTGCAAGTGTAAAAAGAAGTTGCGCACTATTGTACAGTATAGTACTCCAGTAATCATTCAAATCATAATCCACTTTTTCCATCGAGCGTCGCATACGGATAATCAAAGGATGCACGGGGGCCAATTTAATATCTTCATGTATCTTTCAATCTTGTATAAAGGCTGAAAGTAATCGAAGCTTTGTATCATTTTTGAGTATCAGAGTCAACATTTGTCCATTTACATTTTGCTCTATTTTTCCCGTTTTTGCTGTGCTTCTTTGTGACAATTTGTTTCTACAATGTGTCAAGGGGCCACTAAAAAAAACAAGCTGCGGGCCGCAAATGGCCCCCAGGACACACTTTCGACACCCTGCCCTAGATTGCAGCGGTGGGAGCAAGTCGGTGTTTTGCAAGTAAATCTGAAGTCTTGATTCAAGTCTCAAGTAGAAACGTCAAAGTACAAGGAGGAATGATCTTCTCGGTCTGTCGGTGCAGCAGGACAGTGATAGTAATCTGCCACTGAACAAGATCTTTTGCTGGGAGATGAAGCTGTGCGTTGGATGATGCTGGTTGCCAATACTGGAAGGGAGCGTCCTCGGTGAGTTTGAAGTTGAATTCTTTCAAAGGGGGCACATTTTACTCAACATGTTTACTGACAATCAACTGTTTTCAAGTCATCAGCCTAAAGACCCAATCCAGTCCCGAGTCACTGGCGTCAAAGTGCAAGTTATGTTGCAAGACTGATGATATTGTCGAGTCATCAGAATTGTGACTCAACCCAGGTCACTCAATGAATGAACCAATTCATTTGTGTGTGTGTTACATCCTCAGTCATATGTGTCTTGGCATTACCTACACATTCTCAAAAGCACTCAACCAATCATGAGCCGTTGTTTACGATTCACTCTGCCTCTAAATCTCTCTGTGCTGCCATCTGTCGCCCACTATTCACCCCCGTGTCCCTTTTACGTGATGAGCTTCCAGCCAGCCCAGCTTGGACCATTAGGTGGATTTATAAGCTTTTCCTCTCACTGACAGCTGTAGGAACATTGCTAAGATCCCATTTCCTTCTTTCTTGCTTGATATATGTCTGCCCCGTCTTTTTATTTTTATTTCCTTATCTCCCAATGAGATATGGGGATGTCTCGTTAATGTCGGCAGCAAGTAACAAGGCAAGCACAACACATGAACGTTCAAGTTTATCTGTACAATTGGCAACAAGCTTCCTACCGGGTTCCATGAAAGCGGGCATTGCGGTTTCCACATGCGGCGCTGAGAGAAAGACAAACCAAGGGAGGAAACATAATGTCCCTGGCATGGGTATTCATTGGAAAGGACAGGAGACGTATAGTCGCCCACAATGGGCAGCTGCAGGAGGGAAAATAGGAAATAATGAGGGAGGCACAAGACTAATTAAAAGACGCAGTTGTTAATTAATAAAGCCCTAGTACCCGTCTGTGTAACAGTATGTTGCGGTTTAACACACAAAGTCTGAGACTGCAACCAAAAAAGTACCCCCACAAAGCTCAGTAGTTATAGTTTCACATTACTTACAAAAATATTAACTCTAAAATTTCCATAGGGTGACCAGTCTCTCGCCCAAAGACAGCTGGGATAAGCTCCAGCATACACAAGACTCTGGTGAGGACAACCGGTAGAGAAAATGGATAGATGGACCAAGTTCATTCAGGCATTACACGCACCATCACTCAATAGCAAAAGGTAGTTATAATGTGTAAAAGCAACACGGCCGGATGGCTCGTAGAGTGGTTCTCTCCTAACCTGATGGTTGGTGGTCAGTTTTGCTTCAGGATTCACACACAGTTTCAAATGAAACTGCATTTCGGTTCAGCTGAAGCATTCACACGCAATTTCTAATGAGACTGCATTTGAGTTCAGCATTCAAATGCAATTTCTAATGAGACTGCATTTCAGTTCAGCATTCACATGCAATTTCTAATGAGACTGCATTTCAGTTCAGCATTCACATGCAATTTCTAATGAGACTGCATTTCAGTTCAGCATTCACATGCAATTTATAATGAGACTGCATTTCAGTTCAGCATTCACATGCAATTTATAATGAGACTGCATTTCAGTTCAGCATTCACATGCAATTTCTAATGAGACTGCATTTCAGTTCAGCATTCACATGCAATTTCTAATGAAACTGCATTTCAGTTCAGCTGCAGCATTCACACGCAATTTATAATGAAACTGTGGCAGTATTTTGTTGTTACCTTTTTTGTCAACTTAAAAAAAAATCTTTTAACATTATACAATTTTTTTACAGTGGCTAATTTGTTTTGACACTCATATGCCAGTTAATATTACTAATAACACATTTAGAAAAATATGTATGTATGATCTGAAAGTGATTCTTTTATTTCCATTATTACCGATGGGAAAAATAGTTTTGAAAGGTGAAAAGATTAAAAAACACTACAATAATTTACCAGATTATTTTATCTAGTCAGCATTTTTCATTATCCTTAGTTAGAGACAAAATTATTTTTGTAGATATGCAACATCTCCTTGCTCCTCTAACTTTAAAAGCATAATATATGTTGTAATTAAATAATTAAAATACCACTCCTGCATATTTGTTTATACTTTCAACAAAAAAAAACAAATGATGAAAATGATACAATATTAGAAAATATATTAAAATAATAATAGTAATATCAGGAAAAAATAAAAAAAATGTAGTATGATTTTAGATACCTTATTTCTTTGGTTTTGTACTTAAATGTATACAGTGGCACTTTTAAAAGTGTAAGACTGGCCTCCCCTTCCCTGCAAGGTGTCAGAAAACTTCAGGGGAGGCCGAGCAGCCTGAGAAAAAAAAAGAAATTATTGTTTTTATGATAGAACAAAAGCATGGCGGCAACTATAGATTATTTCCTCAGTTGATTAATTTGAAGTTTCTTGCTTTTATTAACTGAGTTATCGGTTTAGGGCCTAGCCCAGGGGTGGGAAAATGACACATAACCTAAAACTGTGATTTCCAAATGCCCGCAGGGCATGCTGGGTAGCCCAAATGCGACAGCAATATGAACATTAAAACACTGGATATAACGGCCTCCTCAAAATATTTGGCAAATAAACAAACATACGACAAACACGGCGAAATGTTGTGGTTGTTGAGTACCACAAGCTACCCAGCATGCCTTGCGGAGGAATTCTATGTTTTTTTGGCATGGTTATTGTGCATAGCCATTTATTTATATGCCCACATGGTGCAGCAGATCGTGTGTTGACGTGTTGTGGTGTTTGGATGGCTTTTTTGTACAAGCTACAGATAACACTACAAGTCATGTTGCCGGCTACAGTTTCAATGGTAAAGGTGTGCCCTCCCCTACCTTAGACGACCACATCCATATGAACCAAACCCAAACAGTTAGTGGTTTGGTCGGCAAGATACTGTACATGACAAAAGCTGTTAAAAAAAATCCTGTACAATAACCGTGCAATAAACCGTGCGACAACTGTGCAATAAACCTGTGTCTTGTAAATACAATAGTAAAGAGCGTATAAAACCTGTATATAATTTATAACACCTTGTTTTTACACTCCTCTGCTCTGAGTTTCCCTTTGTGGAACTAATAAAAGAGAGGAAAAGCAATTCATGAAATACCAAAATAGTTGCTGATTCCTCGGATTATCGATAAACCGCCGATTAGCAATTCAGCCGTATGTTAACTTTTGGTTATTTCTCATTTCTAGAACCTTGCGTGGGAACATAACTGTCAGCTGTATGCTATCGGCCCAAACTATCGGTGAAAAGGGGCGGTAAAGGCTGGAGACTCTACAAGTGTGTGTGTGCAGCCGAGTGTGTGTGCTGTCTGTGAGTGTGTGAGTGAATCAGAGGGCAGTTTGTCATGTTGCTGCTCCGCAACTCTGATCCGAGCTGACAGGTGAAGCTAAGCGCAGATAAACAGCGCACGTAACGCTGTGGAAAGAGTGAGAGAGATGCAGACGAAGGCAGAGAGAGAGAGAGAGAGAGAGAAATAAAGGGAAGTGGCGGACACAGAAAGAGGGAACACCAATGTGAGAAAATGAGGGATGGGGAGATCAGAGTAAAAAAAAACAAAAAAAACAAGTAGAAGCAGCCTGCAATGTTGAGAAGGAAAAATCCCCAAATGAAAAGTGTGTGTGAGAGAGATAAATGGGAAATCTGCAGAAATAAAGGAATTGAGATTAACTGTGGGGGAAATAGGATTGGTTCAAATTGCTCTTTAATCAGAGGAGAGTGCTCAGCGGGTACATTTCTTATTCTTTCACGCCATCAATCTACCCGCTGCCTCCCCACTTTCTTCTCCACTCCCCCCTTAATCAGGCGTGAAAGGTCTCTCACTATGCAAACTTGACTTTTTCATCATGAGGGCCTGTTTGCGAGCATCAAACGTGATAAAGAACTCATCATCTCCCTCCATTTGCTCCACCTTTGACAGAAGAGGTGCTCAAAAGGCCGCTTTTCAAATTGAACCTTCTTGCTTGTGGACGTGATACAGCCTCTCACCCGCCCCTAGCCAGGAAAAGGCTTCACTACACGTCCTAAAATAAAACCAGGAGCTCTTTGATGTCATGATTTACTAGCAATGCAGCTCAAAGCCAACACGACTGGACATGTTGGTGGATTTCATCTCCAGAGGTAAGCACAAAGTCGAGGCGAAAGGGATTGAGTTGGTGTCGATGGGAGAGCTGTTTTTTCCATTCCCCATGTTACTCTGCACCGCGTGTACCCAGTGGTGTGCAGTCAGAGCCTGCAAGGCCTTCTCTGCTGGCCTGAACACTATCAGAAGCACTGATCTACATTTACATTTACTTCCATTCCAGTATTTGTTGCATGAAACTGTTTTATTTATTCCCATCAGTCTATTATCTGCATTACGTAGCGTGTCACTTGTTTTTTTTTTTTACATGAATTTTTTTATCCAATCAGATTTCAGCTTCTATGTGCTGTGTGGTGACTGTGATGTATTTTATTGTTTGTTTGTTTTTTAATGTTTTTGTGATGTTATCAGACCAATATTCATTCTGAACTGCCCCAGATGATGTTGTAGTGTAGAGGTTTGAAGTTTGGAGGCAATGTATTGGAAGATAAACTGGATATTCACCTCCAATTCTGTGATGCCGCACATTGCTTTTGCGTATTATTGACAGTTTGTAAAACGGTGCCGTGACCGCGCCGGTATTAGGAGTAGCTGCTATATGTTTGAGCAGAATGCAGTGTGAAGGTAACATCTGTGCACGTGTGAACGCGCGCCACGAGCTAAACTCAGGTTGGCTGCTGAGTCACTTGGGCTGCGCTGCTTAGCGAGGTGGCTCTCAGTTGCACTGCATCGCAAGGCATCCAATTGCATCAGCAGAAGAAGTGAATGGGCATTCCGCCATTGTCATCCCAATGGCTTTGTAACAACAGTGTATAGATGTGAGGTAAATATCCCCCACTTTATGGATCTGCAGGAGATTGAGGCCATGCATGCTGATTGTCTGAAACACTTTGGGAAGACTAGCTAAGCTGCTTGTGAGTTCGTTTGCAGTTCACGTTGACCAGCTGCAACCCCTCAGCCGCAAATAGAACTGATCTGGGGGAGGGAGCGCGGCCAGATTTGTCAATCTCATTCACTTCTAAAGCGGTCGGGTCGCAACTTCATTGAAAAAGTACGACTTGGGTGAATATGCATCATAATACGCGCACCACGTGGGTCACATGCGCATGCGCGTGCGCATGGTCGTAATCCAAGGTCACCTAGCAACTCTGCGTTTTACAAGGCGCTGTCTGCCAAAGCGCGCCGATGACGGAGTGTCGTGTGGCTTCTAATTCATTACAGTGGCCCTGCCTTTGACACGTTTAGGTGACATGTACAGGCTGTGCATGACGGCCAAGCATGCGCATTCATAAACGGAATGAAAAGGGGGAATTGATCTTCCGAAAAGTCACGTCAAACGAACGGATGGTTGAGATGTTGATCTCTGGAGCGAGGGATGGGATTTTTGTTGTCATCATATAAAGAAGGGACAATCTGTAGCACCGTTATGGTTCATAGGCAAGGTTATGGTTTTGTTTATTTCTAACATGCTTAACAAAACAGGTGGCCGCACAGTCAGAAGATCTGGAAGATCTGGGTTCAAACCTCCGTCAGGCATCTGGGTACTCCGGCTTCCTCCCACATTCCAAAAATATGCATGTTGTCTTAAATTACCATAGGTATGGATGTGAGTGCGAGTAGTTGTTTGGCTACGTGTGCTGTGCCCCACTTTCCACCCAAAAAAGTCAGCTGGGATAGGCTCCAGCATACATGCATCCACAGGAACTGTATGGATTTTTTAACAAGACTACATTAAGGAACATGATACAGTTGTAAGTCACACATACCCGGGTGGAAAAACACATTAACTCCAAACATATGACTTTAACAACTTGCTGTGCCGCAAAGCATGCTGGGAGGTGAAGTGCAACGGGAGTGAAGTAACATGTTTGGAGTTAATGCAGTTGTTATGCATTACAGCAGCCCGATGTGTGTTTACTTGCCTGTTACGTGCGTCATTTTGGAGTTGGCATCTTCATTGTAGCACACTTGTTCTTCTCACCATCTCAGCTTACAGAGCTGGAAATATGATGCAAATTTTCTGATAATTTGCAGAGTCAACTGTTGCGCACCTCAGAAATATTTTATTTTATTATAATGCACCAGTTGTTATTACACAGCATTTAAAATAGTGTTTTGTAAAAAAATATATTCATTTTGTTGTAAAATAAATATTTTTCAAAAATGGGCTGTACAATAATTATGGCTTATTATAGATATTTAGATCATTATAGATAAGATTTTCAGATATTTCAGATATTAGTGCCTGCCAACGTGTATGAATTTGTCCCACTCATCATGCAGTTTGACTCCTGAATACGCTCGAATGCCTTACTGCACTGCATTTTGTTGCATTTTGCTGGTTCCAGTTATGAGTTCAGTCTGTACAGGACAGATAAATAAAAAGATATGATCAGTTTCTCAATAGTGTTAAGTGTAGTGTAGAATAGTGTAGAAAACATTTCGAAATGTTTATGACCTTCTAAATACAATTTAACATTATTAGAGCCCTGTAGACATTAAATAACAGCCCTATAGTCACTTTTACTCGCCTATTGTTATGTTATGCTATGTATAGTATACGTAACAAATGAAAATAAGACATATTAGACTTTAATAAGATACTATTTGATGTATTAATGAATATGATTTTAAAAAACCCTGAGAATGAAGCTGCAAAGTGACAAGGCATTACTATAATGGTTATTTTACAGTGTTGATAAAAGGTGGAATTTCTAAAATGCCACTTGTTTTGCAACTCATGACAGTTGGTATGGCCTGTTGGCGCATGGCGCCATCCATTCAGCCATCCTCCATGCAGCTTATCCTCACTAGGGTATGGGCATGCTAGAGCCCACCCCAGCTGACTTTGGGCGAGCGGCAGGGCACACCCCGGACTGGTCGCAGGATAAAACATTGCATTTTACCAAACTCTTTGCACTGTTGGCTGCAGGAAGACGTAAACAAACATGAAGAACATAAGCTTTGACACATGCCTGTTATTCATCCTGTGAGCTGTTTAGGCCGTAATAGAGAGCTGATAAAAACAGATCGATATCATTCTGTGGAATGACGGATGATGGTGAAACACAGCATCATCCAAAGGTTTGGCCATATGATGGGACTTTCTGCTGACAAATGTGTATTGAGGTGTGCATTGCACCCGGCCAGGATTGCGTCTGTGCGTACGTGTAGGCGTATGCATGCGTGGGTTGTGTGCGCGTCACGCTGCGGAATGTTTGAGAACAGATCCCTTGAGCGAAAAACGAATCTTTGTTGTTTCTAAAATAGTCCCAACCCACCCCACCCCTCCAAAATAATGAGTGACTCAGAATGTGACATATGGTATTTTCTGTGACATCATCGTTACCAACACCGCCTTCCCAGCGCTGACGTCCTGCCAGCTAGTGGTTCACGTGGCCTCCAGCATGCTGGCTTCTTGTTGTCATTCTGCCGCGGTAGAAAAGCATGCACTCAACCGAATAACATCAGGCGGCTCTGCAACGTTTTTTGTTAGAATGATCTGAAGACTCAGACTACAATCTCTGGGCACAAAAAAGCATGTATGACACGTTCTCTGTTTGCAAGGACCTTCTATTCTTTGTATATTCTGAAATTGTTATTCAATAAGTACAGCCATGATAAACGGAATCTTGCTGTTTCTGGTCTTTGATGGTTGATTTAAGCCTAAATGAGGCTCCAGCTTGATGTGCACCTTCAAAAATTCAAACTTTGCATCAATTGTAAAATGTTCTTCCTACATTATTTCCTGTTCTACTGCGATGCAGAAGCGCCAAAAAGTCTGCCATAATAAAAGACACAATGGACAAGTTGAGGTATGAACACTGAAAACTGGACGATCATTGGATAAAAGATCGTCCCGCTTGTGGAATGCTGAGCATCTCTGGGGGTCTATGGCTGGCCCGGACGTTTGGCTACTGCCATGATGATTGGATGATCTTTCTGGGGCGGAATCCCTTTTTGATTGACAGTAACATAAGCAAATCAGCGATCTTGAAGTATAAACCTCCGCCGGAGCATTTTCCGGGTTTTTCATTCTGTTGTTCGGAACTGATCCGGAGACTTTACTGATCCCCGGCGACTTTGTCTTCGGTAAAAACGACTAGGAACAGAGGGTAGAGTTTACATGTACATAAACACATTCACGATGTAAGCTTCCCCTCCTTGAATCAGTGATGAATCAACTATGCGATGAATTGACAACTGTTTTGCAGTTAGAGCGATGTTTTTTTATTTTGAAAATGTAAATATCCTCGGTTGTCAGCCTGGAAAAATGAATATTTCATATTTTGTTAGTAGTTTTTTATTTCCTTCATCATCGATGAAAGCAGACACGCAGTATTGATCGTGTTTTAGGCAAAACAAGATGTTTGGAATTTGACTTTGTTCCATGTTTTGGTCATAAATGTAGGACAACGGTAATCTACATCTACCGGCCCGGCATGCGTGCAAGGAAAAGTGTAGCGGTAGGGATTCAATCTCAGAGGTCACACTGTTGTGGCTGCACGTTCTTCCAAACCACTAACTCTTTGCGTTTCCTGTTTGCGGCCTAACCGATTACTCGATCAATCGACACGGCGAGCTCCAGGTGAATCGCCAGGTGTTTACTCTACTCTGATATTTACTGTAGTCGCTTCCTGTAAAAAAAAAAAATTGCAGTGGATGTTGGCAAAATACACTCTCAATTTCTGCTTTATGGATAATATTGACACGGTAGGGGAGTCCAATAACAACCGTTGCCTTACGTGGAAAGCACCTTGAATGCCATCGGTTTTGCTGCTAACACACACCAGCTGCAAAACAAGAAGCTAGGCTATGATAATGGGGCCAATATGTAAAAAAAACCATATCTTAAAAAAAAAAAACCACCACAGTCAAACAGGTGAAAGGCTGCGCTTCTCAATATTAGGCCACCGTTTGATTCCCAGAGGCAGAGCGTGTTTTGGAATCTCCTCCAGTGTGTCATGAAAGTGGCTCAGAGTGCATGAGCACAAACAGGCCCTGGCATGGCGGGCGACTCAGCCATGCCAAGGGACATTATTTGGCAGCTGTCAGCTCTAATAGGAATACAGCAGGGTGGGAGACAGATCCAGGCTCTGTACCAAGCCTACAAGGGTGCACTATCTGGCAGCCACTGCACAACTGTGTGTGTGTAAAATTGTTAGTTTGCCCCGACAGACGGGTGTATCAGATCTTCTGAGATGATACACGCTTGCCGATGAGGTGTTTGTGTTTATTTAGCCTACTTTTGCTGAATTGATCTTATGTGGGGCCGCACGGTGGCTGAATGGGTAGCATGTTGGCCTCACAGTCAGGAGGTTCAGGGTTCGAATTGCCGTTGGGCATCTCTGTGTGGAGTTTCATGTTCTCCCGGGCGTGTGTGGGTTTTCTCCGGGTACTCCGGTTTCCTCCCACATTCCAAAAACATGCATGTTAGCTTCATTGGCGACTCTAAATTGTCCATTAGAGTGTGAATGTTTGTTTGTCTATACGTGCCCTGCTATTGACTGGCAACCTGTCTAGGGTGTACCCCGCCTCCCGCCCAAAGTCTATAATAGGCTCCAGCATCCCCGCGACCCTAATGAGGATAAGCGGTATAGAAAATGAATGAATGATCTTATGTGTGCCTACATTTTCTACATGAGTGAGCACGTATGTAATGGTCTGATCACAAATTGCAACTTTCCATCAACTGTAGAACTGTCATTGGTCAGATTTTATTTCTAAATCATTTCTCGTTCTTCCGTCACCCAAAAGCGACAAAAAGTCCCCATTACAAAGGAAACGATGGAGCAGATTGGGGTATGAACACTGAAAACTGGACGGCCATTGGATAAATGCTGAGCTTTGTCCCGCCCATCGGGCGCTCCACATCTCTGGGAATCTATGGGCCGGTGGGCTGGCCCGGACACTCGGCTTCTGCATGATGATTGGGTGATCAGTTTGAGGCGGAGTCCCTTTTTGACTGACAGTGAAATGAGCAAATCAGCTATGTTGAAAAATTTAAAATTTTATTATTATTTGTTATTATTCAAATGTATTATTATTTATTATTGTTAGTATTTAAATTTACTGAGATTGGCTGGCGACAAGTCTAAGATGGACCCCGCCTCCTGTCCAAAGTCACCTGGGATAGGCTCCATCCTAGGAGGATTAAGCAGAAAATGAATGAATGAAAGATTGTTTTTATTGTTATTATATAAATACACTATCATTCATGTAAGAACACATGAAAAACATCAAATGGAGTAATAAAAAAAATGTTATAAATACAACAATTCAATTGTCTTGCACACTGGAAGAGGCGTTGCAAACGAGAGAGAGAAAGGTTTACTGGGAAGTCTCAATAATGACACCACTTCACCGCTTAGTTATCACTGTCCCTTTCATGGGAGAAGAAGAACACCGGCTTTATCCTAGAATCCTAGATGATCGTGACAGTAAGGCTGCTTAGACATTTTTTCGGCACGTTCTGAGCATTTTTCACCCATCCATCCATTTTCTATGCCGCTTATCCTCATTAGGGTCGCGGGTATGCTGGAGCCTATCCCAGCTGACTTTGGCCGAGAGGCGGGGTACACCCTGGACTGGTCACCAGATAATCACAGGGCAGACAAACAAACATTCACACTCACATTCATACCTGTGGACAATTTTGAGTTTCCAATTAAGCTAACATGCATGTTTTTGGAATGTGGGAGGAAACCAGAGTACCCGGAGAAAACCCACACACGCACTGGGAGGACATCCAAACTCTACACAGAGATGCCCAGCGGAGATTCAAACCCGAGTCTTCCAGATCCCCCGACTGTGTGGCTAACATGCTAATCCAGGGATGGGCAAACTCTTTCACTCGCAGGCCACATTGGGTTAAAATATTTGTCAGAGGGG
This sequence comes from Oostethus manadensis, assembly GCA_024372805.1. Taxonomy (NCBI): domain Eukaryota; kingdom Metazoa; phylum Chordata; class Actinopteri; order Syngnathiformes; family Syngnathidae; genus Oostethus; species Oostethus manadensis. The sequence continues at coordinate 1,347,608 of QODF01000128.1, forward strand.
TCGTCTTATATATGGTGGTCATCCAACACAACAACATACTTGCTCACGCTGCAACGAAACGCAAAACAACACATCCACAGAACATATTGCAACGTAACTACCACATAGGTGATAAACAACAACCAAATGCTGAACATACAACAACACAACACAAAACTTAAAACTGTTATTTGACACATGCCCGCAAAGCATGCTGGGTAGTCCAGCGGCAACAACAATATGAACAATAAAACGACCTTCTCTGACGACATTTTGCAATCAAGCAAAAATGCGACAAACACAGCAAAATATTAGGAGAAAGAGTGCCACAAGCTACCCAGCATGCCCTGCGGCGCCAATATATGGGTGTATTTTTATGACTTGGGCATTGTGTGCAAATATTTACTTGCATGCCCACATGGTGCAGTGGGTGAGTGTGGTGTGTTGTTTGGATGGCTTTATTTGTAAAGCTACAGATCGCATCTGAATATTTTAGCCACTCAAGCGTGCCACTCTGGCCGGGTCGGATGTGGCCCTCGAGCCACAATTTGCCCATTCCTGTGCTAACCACTTAACCACTGTGCAGCTTCTAAGCATTTTACGATGTCTAGTTTCACTTTCACTTTCTTTGAAGTCTGCCTCGCGCTTGGAAGACATTATGGAGGTCAAAGTTGAAAAGTTACCAAAAGGCCCAAAAGTTTGCAACGTCGTCTTATTCTGTATTAATAACTACTAGGCATCAGACAACAAGGGGGACCTGCGTAGTTCCATCTTTCTTTTGGGATCCTTATCTTCCCAAAACAAAGCACATTGTGTTTGGCCTCAAACCTTCCATAGTCAGAATACATGGAGCCTCTATGTTCACATCTCCATTAGGTTAGTGGCCCCTGGAATGATCTGTGGGTGACGTTCACTACACACTAACCTGCTGTGACAGCCAGGAGTGATTCAGCTCCAAAATGCTGTGTTATGTTATACGCCCCCCAGGAACTCGCGTGTGTGAAGTACAATGGCGAATGTCTTATTCAATGACCAGGGGGTGGTTTCTCGCTTTATTTAAAGCACCAAAACACTCTTAGGCAGTTCAGGAGAGTAAGTGCATGTTTAGTTACACAACTATGGCCGAGCCACAACGTGGATGTGATGCAGCGCTGCAGCTGTTTCACGGTGGCTGACTCCTCCACCCTGCCCGATATGCAATTTAAGGACTAAAGTGTGTTTGCCTTCTCTCTCCTCCGCTCCGGAAAAATGAATGCAGAGAGGGGGAGGGGAGGGGGGCGACGTGGGTGAATGAATTAATCATGCAAGGTTTTGGTCATGTCATAACAACAACAAGGAAGTTGAAGTGTTTTAGATGAGCCGCTACACTGACGCTGGTATCACACAATATATTGCTGGCCACACAAAAACAAGGAGTGTTTTTGCTGTTCTAGAACAGTCCAAGAGTAGAACTTTGGTTAGCTTCATTAATCCGTCCCAGAAGGTCGTATGTACTCCAATTGAATCTTTTTTTTTTTTTTAATCATTGATTTTTACATGCAGAAAATAATTCAAAACGATATGAATTCCTATGAAAACATTTAAGGTTACTTTTACCTTCACTGAAGATGTGATTGTTGACAGAAAAAATGTGGACACCACCTTCCTGTTTTGCCATGAGTTTTTTCTTGTAGGCAGTAGCGTTTATCACCTAAAGTCAATGCTTTTATTTTATCCACCGCTGCAAAGTAACCCAAAATGGAGCCTAAGTTGCAAATGCCAGCCTTTTGATAAAGAAGGTGAGAAACACGACTGAAAGCAAGACAAATCATGGCAAAACAGGAAGGTGGTGTCCGTGTTGATATCGCTGCTACAATGTTTCATTGTCAACAACAAATCTGCAGTGAATGTGAAAGAAATCCAAAATGTTCATTTATCCCTTTCATTCCTGATTTATATGCATTTAGAATGTATGCATGTAAAACTATGTACAACTTTTGAGACTTGAGCATAAGTTAGCAAAGAACTGAACGGCTGACAACATCATAGACGGGTCATGAAGATGACGTCCCGCACCTGTTCTCATGAATTAGCAAGCTGCTGAACACTAGTAAAGCTGTTTTTGTATTTCTGTGTATTGGTGATCTAATTTTCTATTGCAAAAAGGTACAACGGGGTTTGCGGTCCTTTTAAAAAAGTTGCCATCATCCCCCATCTTTACGTGAGACATGAACACACGTCTTTTTCTTTTTTGTGCGTTCTAAAGACATAAAACCAGCTAAAAAGAGGCAGCTAATTAATGCACATAATGGAACTCACCTATTCCACCTAGAAAGCCCGCTATTAAAGCACCTCCAAAGACTTCCAACAAGGTTTGGTGATTTTTCTATACATGCTGTGAGCATGTGGTAACAGGTACTTTCCTGCTAACATGTAATACTTACAGTATTTTGCCATACTATGGTCATTTTAGGCATTCCTGGAACTTCCTTCCTGGGTACATTGATTTCTCAAACTACCCATGGGTTGGGTAGTTCGAAAAGCTACTCAAACCATCAAAAGGTTCTCTCACAGTGACTCGGGCTACTTAAAAGTCAGGTTGCCAGCTTGTATGTTGAAATTTAAAATGAAATACATCTGTAGCAACTGGTGGGCCGGATTCAAACGTGTTTTCCCACCCCTGAGCTGGCCGGTGGGGTGTCACTACACCAGAAAGTAGTTCTTTGGCGTAACGATGTTAATAATAAATGTTAAGATTGGTTGGAGGTATCGTTGCGTCCCATCGTGCGTCCTCTCAGCTGTCTCTTTTTATCTGTTGTTATATCTTTAGGATGTACCAAACTTACAACAAAAAATGATCACCAACATTCAACACTAGCATTATAAAGGAAATTCAGCCCAGAGAAAGTCTTAATTATCACATGGGAACGTGATTCTGGTCATATCGCCGGTGCTGCTGCTTTGTTTTCTGCTGTGTGCAGCCATTCACACGCTTTCACCTTGTTATCACGGCCTTTCAGCAGTAATATCGCCGTAATCGTCAGGCTGCTGCCTTTTCTGCATTCTAAGCGTCGACTGGAGCGGGTATGATTTGACTGATTCGGCAAGATTAGATGAGCAATTATTATGCGGTGTAAACATTCAACATGCTCAATGACATTACTCATTATGTCTTGTCCCGGAGGGCATTCGAACGGATGCACGTACGTGCCCGGCACGGAGTAGAAAAGTGAACGGAAAAGCGTGGAAACCCATTAACACCAGCGTGCTGTATAAAGTGCCATTAGGACAGAAAGAAGAACGAGTCGTAGTAGCAGCAGCAGCGGCGGACAGCCGGTCGGATGAAACGTGACAGATTGTCAAAAACATTTGTGTTTGAGATGCTGCGTGTCATTTACGGTGCTGTTATCCATCCATCACCTATCTACAGGATGTGAGAGGAAGGTCACATTGACCTCTGAACTGTCATGGCGTTTAATGGGTAAATATCGCAGTTTTAACGGAGTGTAGGTATGCTGACTTAATGAGTGCCATGTAGGTTGCAGTCCAAAAATGTTATACCGTTTTAGTTTTATACTCAAAAAACTATTCCAAATGCAGATATTCACTTGTAATTATGAATGGAAGGGAAAAATGAACATGCAAGATTACTTTTGCCTTCACTCAAGACATAATTGTCGCCAGAGACACGCTGTGGCAGGGATATCAACACAGACACCTTCCTGTTTTGCCATGAGTTTTTACTTGAATTCAATAGTGTTTCTCACCTCGATGCTTTGCTTTTCTTTTGATCGTGGCTGCAAAATAACCAGCTGCAAAACAGCATTAAACCTTCCCAGGAGGCTGAATAGGCTAAATTAACACAACAAGCCAGAGATTCCAACAAGCAACTGGTAAGCAAGTTCACCGAGCTCCCGATCTGATTTCACATCACTGAATCCACTGAATTCCTCCCCATCCTCAGTGTTGCTACCCTAGGAAGCTCAGTCTCTGGTTCATGACGTTCAGCAACTCTGGAAAAAAAAACAACCTTTAGTCTGTAACATACAGTATGTAGATTAGCAGATTCTGAACTGTGTCTAAGACCGTGCGTGACAAAGTTAACTCTTAGAGATCTCAAGGCAACCAAAAATTGGACATTGTAAGGTTGTAGGGTGTTAAACAAACAAGAGGTCATCTCTTTCCAACTAGGACTATAAATCGCTCCGGGTTATAGGTCACATCAGTCAAAACATGCATCATGAAGAAGGGAAAAAAACACATATAAGTCGGACGGATGTCGTATTTATTTAAGAAATATATTTTACAAAATTCAAGACCAAAAACAGACATTTCAAGAGCAAAGGCAGATTATTTGAATAACCCAGGATGTTCATGTAACACATGAACAGCATAAAAACATACCCCAAGGCTGAATAGGCAAAAGTTAACACAACAAGCACATTACTGGTACGCAAGTTCACCGAGCTCCCGATCTCATCCCACATCAGTGAATCCAGTGAATTCCTCATCCTGGGTGTTAATAGCCCAGCCTTTGGTTCATGACGGTTATATTTGGAAACTATGCACCTACAGAAAATACAGTGTTTTCAAGTCAACATGACTGCTGGATAAAAAACAAAGACAGAACACCGAGAACAATATGGCAGATTCAGAGAGACGAGGCTCTGGTAGGACAGTTCCGGATGGACAGAATCAGCGATGCACCAGTGCACCAGACGATGAGGAACGAGACTGATACACAGAAAGATGGAGGGATGCAGAGCCCTTTTAAGCATTCTGCCGGGGGGGAAAACATGCGGCGAGAGTGGGAGGGGAGGCCATACTGCAAGTAGCCAGCACACACACGTCTCCCTTTATTACGGAAAATGAGAGCAGGGAAGAGCGTGGAAGACAGATGAAGGAATGGAATGGAAGTGGACAGATATTAACAAGATGAAAGAGAATTGGCGAGCGGCGAGAAAGCGCAAGGGCAAGTGAGATCACAGGGAGAGCGTAGCTACATTATGTTCCTGACATCCGCACTCCTCACACTGGCCCCTTCGTCCTTGTATGGGATGTCACCACGGCCACCCTCCTCACTGCAGCCGATGCACATTATAATAACAAACGCTGCGTGTTTGCTCATAATATCTTCTAGGGCAACAGTGAACTATTCACTAGGCTTTTTTGCTGAGCCTGGCACTTTTCCACAAACACTGGCGCAGTTTTAACTATAAATGACTGCTTTGGGTGCCCCGCCTTTTTCATTTTAGAAAAGCGAGCACAGCAACCATTTATATCGTAGTACATCCTCACAAGGGTTTATTCTATAGAAACAAAACTTTCATATACAGGTGGTCCTTAGGTTACGTAAACGTTTCGTGGCTAGGCGGTGATGTCATTGATACATTTTTATTAAGGGTGCTGAGATTCAAATTTAATGAGATTTTTCGTTTGGAGATAAGCTGCATTGCAAGGTCAGGGCAGCCAATCAGACTGAACTATGGCATCTCTACTATGAATTATAATATTATTCTATATTATAATATACTGTATATTTAATATAAGGAATATTATATATGACTATATACAATATTATATTCACTCATTCAATCCAAACCTTTTTCAAAAGGCAGTCCCTTCAATTTTCACTGATCTTTCAAGGCACACAGAATATTGTGTCCTATGACTACATAAACATGGAACCCACCAAAAGAAAGAGTAGACTCCCATCTTCCATCAGGAAGCAAAAGTTTCTTTCTATGCTTTTCGGTTCTTTGGTAATCTGCAGTAGAACATGGCTAAGTTTCAGGGAAATATCAGTTCCCAACTAAAAAAAGGGAAACACATTTCAAGCCTAACTTTCAGTATGACACTTTTTTTTTTGCTTTTGTGACAGCTGAAATATCTAATTAAGTACACCGCAACGTAAACAAAAAGGGGATGTTTTTACATCAAAATAAGTAATAAGTATAACACAATGAACTATTTATAATTTTCACACTTAGGGACTGAACTGTGTGTGTGTGTGTGTGTTAAAGGTTTCCCTACAATGCCTAAACTTTTTTTATTGCGATACATAATTTGGATAATAAATGGTAATTTACATCTACTGGCCCAGCATGCATGCGGTCCGTGCAATAGGTATTAAATCCCGCAGGTGTGTGTGTGTACCAGCATGGACTAAATCTCAGAGGTCGCACTGTTGTGACTGCATTTTATTACTGCTGTTGCTCATGTTTTATGTTTACTGCTCTTATAACTACAGGGAATCATTTCAAGCTGGTATAAAACTTTTAATGCTGGTGTTGGGAGTCAGAAAATAAAGTTCACTGATTGCTAGAAAAAGCGTGTTTCTACTCACACACGACAATGCTGGCTGAGCAGATTGCTCCTCACCACTATTACAGCATTGGTTCTGTTACTGCTGTGTTGCACAATACACTTGTTAATCCTGGTTAATTAGTTCCAGACCAGACGGTGATTTCTGCAAAGTATGAAAGTTACAGCGTAGAAAATCTGTTTATGGCCTTCTAAATATGATTTTGAACTGTAATAGAGCCTTCTAGACATAAAATAACACCCCTATAGTCACATTTACGCTTGTTATTCCCAATATAGTAGACATACTAAGTGAAAATAAGCCATTTGGGACATAAACGAGAGTCCTGCTCGCGTGTGCTGATGTAAATGTGTTCCAGTGCTAAGAGAACTGAATGTGGGGAGGACAGAAAGTGACGTCGGGTGTTGGCCTGGGTTACGGCCGCAACTGTAGGCAATGCTATTAGAGATTTTGTTTTGAGATAATTCTAATCTGCAATAAAAGTCTGTTGTTCCGGCGATCAAGTCTGGTGCTTGTGTGTCCCAACAAACATTGCAGTAACATGACTGACACCTACTGACCAGTGTAGAACACTACTTGCTACTTACTACTACACTACTATATCATCACAATGTCTTTGAATGCATCTTCTTAATGCTGTATATTTGTACTGAACATCAGTTTGGCACATTTGTGCTTGAAAATTGTTAATTTAAGCGAAAAATATGTAACTTTTGTTTAAATATGTGAACATGAAGTGGCTTCATATCAATATATATTACCATGTGGTCAAAGCTAATGTTTTTCTTTCCACTTTATCATGAAATCCTTTTTAAAATGACAAAAATTAAGTTGCTACATGCCGTGTTCCCATTTGGCTGTCCAATTATCGCTGCTTCCAAGGAACTCCCCGACCCGGTGAGGAAAAGTCCATTTATGTTATCATGCAATGTATACTACCTATTGTTTTCTTTGGTGCAGTTCTTTACTAACATCTTGTGTAAAAAAGCTTTTGGAAAAAGGAGGAAGGGTAGACATTGTCCATAGGAGTTGTTTAACTCAAACCCAGTAGACATAAATGTCAAAAAGAAGCACAATAGTAAATAGGTTATGCTAATTTCTGAGGATGACTCATAAGAACCCGGATAAACATTGAACCTGACGAACCGCTTTCTTGCCTGCTGCAGGTTTGCGCAGAAATGCTTCTCGCTTAAATTTCACTTTCCAAGACGGCATCAGATTGTGTTCAAAGGCACCACGCAGGAAAACATGCGGGAAGTCGGTGATAAACATTCCCGTTGGCAAACTTGCAGTGATATTCCCTTTTATCCTTGACAAAAACGAAATACGTTTTTTTTCCCTGACTTATGGTGGTTCGTGGAGTTGAAAAATCGCAGGGCAGATGGTAGTAAGACTGTTTAGATATGAGATATGTCGTATATTACTGTGTATGCATGCAGATAAATGTAATAACACGATAAATAATACAAATAACAAACGGACATGAATAGTTTCTATCTAGCTATCCATTTATTGGAGGTAGCAGCATCTAAATGTTGACTCATGTCTTAGATGTGTTTTCGTTATGTAACCTTCTTCTTCTCCTCAGGACTTTGACAGAGCTGCTGAAGCAGCCAGGCGAGGCGGGAGTCGTGGATGGAACCGGAATTCACCACCCCATTGGGACCAATGGTATCTCGGCCAGGGCGTTACGCTCCAACAACGGTCAGTCCTCACACAAAAGCTTGCACACAAACTGACAAGACAGAGTTTTTGTTTAGTGATATTAGTTTGGTGTAGGTGGAGGATGGAATTCGATGATCAAGGACACACACACACACACTCATAGGAATGTTTTTGTCAACTTTTCCAGTTGAACTCCCTCATAAGTCAGACAATTCCAAATGTATGCCTCTAAAATGACACAAGTCTAATACAGTATGGCATGATCAGCGTTATAGAACGCTACCCCGCATTGCTCACAATAACACGGTTTAGAGTCGGATTCAAATGTTCTGCTACTATTAAAGAGATTGTTAAACGTTAGACAAATAGCTTTTTAGACTTATGTGATATCTTTTAGCGTGACTGACTGTTAATACATACAAACATATATCATTTATAAACATGTCCTGTCATTATTCTTTCTTTATGCCCATTAAAAATGGGCATATTTCAGACATAGTTGCTAATGTTGATTAATCATGATTAACACATTTTAAAACTGTGATTAATCTGATGAAATTGTTTTAATCATTTGACAGCCCTAATAATAACATTTATTAAACAGGTGTGTTTTTATGTATCCATATTATTTTTAGAAAAATGACATTTTAGCTTCTGCAGCTTCAGGCGGTCCTCTTCTCTTGTAAATTCAATGTTGTTAGGAGCAGTGCCATGGAACACCTAATAAAAAGAAAAGCTCCCTCTGATGATAGCTCCATCAAAAATACCAAAAAACTCCGGAAAATACGGCAATTTTGCTTACATTTAACATTAACACTGGTTAAGTTCTTTTTACACTCATACAGAGTGGGCCAAAAGTTGGGTTACGGTTAACACTTTAAGAAAATTGTTAACATACATTATATTTACAAAATAGACATTTTAGTGCTCAAATAAATGTAAAAAATGTAAAAATGTCTAATAAATGTAAAATTTCTAAGGGTTAACTGTAACCCTACTTTTGGCACATAAATGATATTGACAAATTAGACATTTTAGTGCTCAAATAAATGTAAATGTGTGCCAAAATTAGGCACACTTAACACTTAGGCATTTTACATGTATTTATTAGACATTCAGACATTTATTTGCGCACTAAAATGTCTAATATGTAAATATGATGTATGTAAATGCCAAAATGTCTAATAAATGTAAAATGTCAAAGTGTTAACTGTAACCCTACTTTTGTCTCATATAGGATATTTACATATTAGACATTTTACTACTTAAAAAAATGTTTAAAAACATGCCAAAATGTCTAATAAATGTAAAATGTCAAAGTGTTAACTGTAACCCTACTTTTGTCATATATTGGATATTTACATATTAGACATTTTAGTGCTTAAATAAATGTAAAAAAATGTAAAAATGTCTAATGAATGTAAAATGTCTAAGTGTTAACTGTAACCCTACGTTTGTCCTATAATCGGATAGTTGCATAATAGACATTTTAGTGCTCAAATAAATGTACAAAAATTTCTAAATGTTTAAAAAATGTACCCTAATTTTGGCCCACTCTGTGTAATTGCTAACGATGTTAAATGGTCGGACCCTGGAATAGAGTATTTGTACATGTAGTAGTTATTTTGTGAACAATTCAATCAGGCTGGAATTAGCCGCAACCCACAGAGTGTCCCATCTGTTTCAATTTGACCCACTCACACTAGGTCTAGCATTTTTAAAAAGCAATGTCCCCATCCAAAAAAAAAGTCGGGAGTTGTGCTACACAAGAAGCATACACACAACCATGCCTAATGTAAGCGCTCGTATTTTCCATGGACTGAGACTGAAACTAGTGAGTGTTTTTCCTGAAGGCTCATTTGTGATGGCTGGTGACATTTTTTTTGAAAGGACAAAAGGTCCCTCTTGCCTCACATCTGCCCTCACTGTTAAACACATTCGTCGTATACTGTACATTGGCCGGCGTGTACGCTAAGGTGTTATTTGTGGATGTATGTCAAACGCCACCACGCATCACAAGACCTACTAAAGGAACGTTACAGAAACATCGACATAAAGAAAACATGTCATATATGCTGGATGGTGTCGAATTCATCATCTTGTTTCCCGTCCTCCAGCGATCACGCACTGCTTATTCACACATGCAGACAAAAGACTCTTTTTTTTTTTTTTTTTTACTTTCATCTTCCCACTTATTGCTATAAACACACTGTGGCCTCATTTTCACCCCATGCTGTGCTTATTAGCGCGCTCTCCTTTCCTCCTGTTTTCTCACACTCGTTTGTTATTGTATTTTACTTCCATAACATCACAGTCCGGTTTAAAAAAAATAATAACAACAAATTGAGCAATGTGTGCATTTCCCAACAAAAAAACATGTAATTGCGATGCACAAAAGGCACTGCACAGAATACACAAGTTGTGTTTATCATTTCAGCTCTTATGAACTCTTAAGCTTTCCTCCTCCTTCCTAACTTAGTTAAAAGCACCGGGATAAATATATACTGTATACTCTTCGGCTACTGGGTGTGGCGGTGGAGGACGGATGGAAGCACAGCACACGGTAATGACAGTGAGGGCAGCGGGATGAAGTCTACCTGATCAGCTGTCTGTGCACAATTACCTCTCAATTAAACTCATTTCATCCCGCTGGCCAGTGAGATGGGGGGGGAATGAGGGACGCAAGGCGGGTTCATTATCATGCTGGAAGCCTAATTTATCAGTGCACTTGATGATCATCAGTGATGTGCTTCCTTTGAGGAGATGCAGTTTAGACTGTGCTGAAAAGGGAGATATATCTGCTAGCTTGTTCCTCAGATTAGTAATCAATTACCGAACAATGCCAATCGGAATCAGTCTCAAATTGTACACCTTCCCAGACAAGGGGATATCATCTAATAAGCCTCTCACGACAACAAATTCGGCTGGACATTAATCGTCCTACAAACGATTGCAGATAATTGATATTATTGACAGCATTTTTTCAGACAATTATATGGTGTAATAATGCAAGCACATTAAAAGTAATAAACTTGAGTGTTTAACATTGTAATTCGAATGTCAAGAGTAAATAAAACTGCAGCTTTAGTAAAGTATTTGAATGATCTCATTATTAGCACTATTAGACAGGATGTGCACGGCTCTCATTTTGAAGTGCGATGTGTGCTGAAAATGCGTTTTGACTAGGGCCAAGTGAGATAGCCGTCCAAGTCTCTATTTCACACACAACTTGCAACTTTCTAAAGCACAACTTACACAGTTGCATTAGCCTGCGCCGCTAAACCAAGCTAACCCAGCTCGCTTAGACTGGCTATTGCTGTAAGTGAGCTCATGCTCATGCTCACGTTCTAGTTAGGGTTTGTGAGGACATGAGCAGTCTGTGCGAGCTCCCCGCACCATGAGAGAGCAGTCAGGCAGCACTGTTGTGACTACAGTACTTCAGCTTTTATTGCTTCTGTGGATGATTCTTCACTGTGAACCCAACCCAGTGTCTACTCAGTCAGTGACAGCTTTGAAGGTATGTCTTGCAGGGAGCAGGAAAGACAATAACGGTGGAAGGTAACGGGTGTCTTCCTGGTTAGCCACAAGAATACAGCAAGTAAGAGCTTCATCAAACGAAAACAGGAGCCATATCCTTCCGTTTCCTCCAAGCAGGCACTTCCCCCACCTATCCTGAACTCATTTTGAAGCAACGGTATCTTTGATACTGCGTACCAGATGCAAAACTTGAGAGCGAGATGGGGTAAATTAGGACAGAGAAGATGAAGGTAGCAACAGAAAAACAAGGAGCGGGTCAAGCAGGAGGTTTGAAGGGAGACAAGCAAAGGGAGAGCTGATAGAAGAGCCAACATGCTGCTAGCTGCGAGCGGGACAGCTGGTCAGCTGCTGCTCTGCTCTGCTCCCTTCTAGTGTGGAGAGCGGCCCTCAGGACAGCCACCCTGTTTCACACACACACACGTACACACCTGCACACACTGTTTTACACACCCCCATCCTCACAATCGCCTCGCAGATGGTTGCATGTATACATACAAACAACAAACTGCACCCCGAGCTGGCGTCACCTGAACACATCACAGGCAGGCATGCACAGGCACGCGCTTTATGCCCTTTTCGTCCGTGATATAAAGCGGCCAGTGAGTTTTCTGATGCCAAAGTGGAGATGTGAGGGTAGTGGATGTGAGGACAACGGCGTGAAGGGAATGTGTATAAATAAGTATTACATACATGAGATGTAAACAGTGAGAGAATGAAATAAGAGTCATCATTTCAGCACCACGGACAGCACCAACGTCTCTTGCCATTGAGTGTAACAACTACATTTTTCTCAAGAAAAATGAAATGATTGAAATTAAAAGGTAAGTGTAGGGAAAAACTAACAAGAGGAGAGCATGCCTTGCCGGACCAGGCAGGAAGAAAGAAAAAGGTTAGAGAGGAGCTCAATAAAAAGTATACTTAAGATAATGATCATGAAAAATTCAAACAGTGACAACTTCAAAATTGCATGTGAGTCTTCAATTAATGTAGAACAAATGTGTAATTATCCTAGAAATGTGTTAAAATCCCCGACCGGCGTCGTGCCACTGTGCACAGAATAAGCACAACGTTAAATGCCCACCAATGTCCATTTATTTTCAGTGGGAAACATGTAGAAAATATGGAATTATGGAAAATGTGGGAATTTTTACAAAAAAAATGGATTACTAGCCTGCTGTAATAAGCACTGCTGTAATAAATGCCTTGCCTTAAATAAACACCCGGTGCTTTCTGAGTACATCAACACCCAAGGTCACTTTTGGACGGAGGTACTTTCCCTACATCAAAAAAGACCTTCTGCAGAAATGCGCAATATAAGATGGAAGCATCCCAGCTACATTCATGCAAAAGTGATGATGCGCCCTTTATGTAACCATAAAAATCCTGCTATACATGCACAACCAAAAACTTCTATTGGACTTATTTCCGATCTCAGGCTTTAACAGTCCTGTAGAGTGCTGATGTTACTGAATGAGTTCAGATGTAGTTTGGGTGATTTACTTGATCACACTTTCGGGGAACACCGCTTTTGGGCGTGTGTGAGTAGAGCGACTGCATGCAAGGTTGAGGCTGAAAGGTCTTACACAGGTTTTAACATCTGATATTCTTGCCGAAACACGGCAAAGCATGGGTCTTAGTCTCCATTGTACGTGCTCATCTATGAGCAGTACACACGCTTCATTAAACATAAACAAGCTAACGACAGGAATTGGAGTCTGTGCCCTACTTGTTGTGCAGTGACTCCCTGGGGTGTCTTATTAAGGCAGCGTGCACACGGTATCCTCGAGTCAGCACTTCACTCAGGTAACCTTCACGCAAACAAACAATGTCCCTTCTGTCACGGAGAAAAGGGCTGCGCTCCACTTCTCCACCGGAAGGCTTCCTCTAAGACGGATTTGCATTTGTGGGCCATCATTTGCATACAATCACATCTAGGGGGGGGGTAGAGGTTTAGTGTGCACATTTAGAAGGAGAGATTCCATCAGCGGACGTGCGATTGGTATCAGCGTGATGAGGAAATGAGTACCACGGGATCCTGCAGGATGCTTCTTAAGTGGCAAGACGAGAAAAGTCGAGGAAAGGGGGGTTTGTGTGTTTAAAGCATGGGCATGTTTGTTTACATCAGCACGCCCTTCAACACCATGGAGTGTCGTCAGAGTGCCACATGAGGCCAGTGCCAATTATATCCTCTGTGAGCTTGTCAATGATACCCCGCCACAGACACAGCATGTGATGCAGGGGGACATTGATATGAATTATTTCTATATGTAAGTGTGAGATGCTCATACGCGCGTGAATGATATGACTTAAGCATATCAACATTTTTTTGAAACTTGAAATCTCTACTCAATTACACGTACCCGGTGCAGCTCTTTTTTACCATATAAAAAACAGCACCTAGTAAAAATAATAACACAATTCCAATAAACGTAAAGACGATATAGACAATTACACATCATGTATCGATAGTGCTGTTCACACATTCAAAAGTATTGTATGTGACGTTCATTGCAGCCACAGTTCATGTCCGTCCAGGTTGCTGTTAAACGTTACATTTAAAAAAATAAACAAAAACAATTACAGCCGATGTTAAGGCAACACATAAACAAACCTAAGCCAAAATAATATTTTTCAAGTCATCATACGATGAAAGCTAAAATAACATGTCAGAGTAGAAAAACGCATTTCCGTAATGGAGTTCAGGACGCACGGGGCGATTGAAGTTGACAGTACACAGTATACGCATCTAATCGCAGGTATTTTATCCAGAATTTGGATAATAAACAGAACAACAGTGATTGCTTCCGCCTTTAATGTCATCTGATTGGTGTCGTGTGACATGTACATTTGGTATCATCCCGTTCAGATACATGTATTTCTACACCTCTAGTTATTGCATACAGCTTTTTACAGTCATATTTATTAGAAGATCATGAGTGGGTTTCACTACTGTGTGTACAAACGACAACAGTGTCAGGGTAGACAAGTGCTAACCTATCTTTCTATTGTAGGTGGAATGTTAATGCCAGAGAGAAATGCACAAATGTGCAACTTTAATAAGTTAGATGATAATTTAACTGGTCAAGTGTGGCCTGATGTGTGACCCAGCGGAGGCTTCTGGTCACTCAAGGAGGGGAAGGTCATTTTTTCCGGCCTACATTATCGTTTATGTATTTACATGTAAACCCTACCCATCGTTCCTAGTCGTTTGTACCAAAGACAAAGTTGCTGGGGCTCCGTAAAGTCTCCGGATCAGTTCAAAACAACAAAATGAAAATGCTCGGGTGGAGGTTTATGCTACAAGATCGCCGATTGGCTCACGTCACTGTCAATCAAAACGGAATTCCGCCCCAGACAGAGTATCCAATCATCACGCAGAAGCCGAGCATGTCAGCCCACTGTGTCATAGACCTCAGGAGATGCTGAGCGTCCGATGGGCGGGACAAAGCCCAGCATTTATCCGTGTCAGTTACCTGTGATAAGTAGCTGATTCGGAACAAAAGATGAAGGCATTCTAGCGCACGCAGCAGTATATACTGTATTTTGCCACTTTTTGGGGGGAGGCATTTTAGGGGAAGCAATCACGACTGGTGTGACCTTTTATAGTGTAAAAATAAGTTAACCACTGTTTAGTACAGACTTTTTTTATATTGCAGAAGTTGTTGAGAAATGTGGTTTGATATCCAAGAACATGGTAACATCAAAATGTCATCCATGTTTGTAGTTCCCTGCAGTGGTGGATTGGGACCCAAATGTGGGTGGCAGAGCTACCGAAAGCAATACT
Source organism: Oostethus manadensis (assembly GCA_024372805.1). Lineage (NCBI taxonomy): Eukaryota > Metazoa > Chordata > Actinopteri > Syngnathiformes > Syngnathidae > Oostethus > Oostethus manadensis. The sequence continues at coordinate 1,362,877 of QODF01000128.1, forward strand.
AGAAACAAAGATATGCGATATATTCACTATTTCCAAAATGTAAACCTAATACTCTTCAGCTGCCCCAGTCCACTGATTGTTGTAAAAAAAAGTCAAGTTTTATTGGGCGCACCGGAATGGCAGAACTTTGCAATTGCATCATTTACATATTCTCCTGCATTAAAGATGATTTAGCAAGAATTGGGGCCATAAGACTTGATTATTTGCTGACAAAACAAACGGGCCATATCGTTTAATGGCTTCTCTGGCCTTTTTGTTTCTGTAGATGAGCGTATAGTCGCTTTGTTTTGCAGAGTACATGCTGACGGCTGGCTAAATCAGGTATAAATCAGGCTAACACTCTCTGGCTTTATTCTCTCACTATCTTCTCCTTTCATGTCTCATTCTGCCCTCTCATTAGCTGGCCTTCTTCACTCGTCCTCTGCCTCCTCCCAGCTCACGGCTCCGCTACCCCCTCGCAGGCGTTCTGCTGCGGTTCTTTCCTCTTCCTCTGTCCCCTCTGCTTCTATCTTCCTCCCTTCATTGTCTGACTGAGCTGTCTGATCCCCCCCGCTCCCACTGAGCACCAAGAAGGTCGTCCACGACGGATCGCGTAGCTACAGAGAGTAGATCTGATGAGTTTTATGGACTTCGAAGCCAACTTTTGGAGTTTTTCGAACAGCACCTTGCAGCAATAAAGCCGAAAGACAATAAATTAGTTGAATAAATTCTCACAGGGGCAATGGAATTACTACAAATTGCACTACCATATTTTTCGGACTATAAATCGCGCTGGATTGTACAGTATGTCGTGTTTACTGTGTTTACGATGCAGCTATTAGTGTCACGGCACCCCTGAGGAGGGGGTTTACACCAACGTGGAGACGAAGTGAAGCTAGGGAGGATGAAACAAGTCATTGTAGTACAGTAATCCTTCATTTGTCGCAATTAATTGGTTCCAGAGCCAACCATAAAGAAGGGAAATTCCGAGAAGTAGAATTCTTTATGAATAAATACAATATTTTTGTAGTTATAGATCAGAAAATCCCTTTACAACATTATTAGAGCCCTCTAGACTTGAAATAACACCCCTATAGTCACCTTTACACTCGTATTATCCGATATAGTAGACATAATACCAGAAAAAAGGCCATTTAAGCCAGAGATAAGAATTGTGCTTTTGCGTGTTGCTATAAATGTATTTCGATGCCAGGAAGACCGAGTGGCAGGCAGGCAGGAAGTGGCGTTGGTGGTTAAGAGTTGACTGTTAGACCGCGTTTTTATCAGGGATTTTTATTAGGGATTCTTTGAAGTGTTGTAAGATTCAAACCTGCGATAAAAGCCTGTTGTTGACGATCAAGTCTGGCACTTACATTACAGTAACATTACTGACACCTGGTGACCAGTGTAGAACACTACATGTGATTCACAGCGTCCTTGAATGTGTCTTCTGAATGTCTTATATTTTTGTTCATTTTATACGCTTGAAAATGCCTAATTTAGGCATAAAATTTTAAAATTTGCTTGAATGTCAATATTTTTGACTAGCAATACACCATTTCAGATTAATGTAAATTTAGATTTGATTAATTAATCTCCACGAGGAATTTACGTTTCAAGCAGCTCTCCACAAATGTCATAATAAACTTAATCACAAAATAAAAGAATCAAGGCACAAGAGAAAAAAAGAATAATAGTGCAATAACACAAATTATCAATATTAATTTTCAACCACAAAATGGAACTGACCAGTTGGGATGGGAACATTCACAGGCTTATATGTAATGATCATCATGATTGATCACGTATATCAGCTGTACATCAAATTGTAGCAAGACGGGCGGAAGTTAACCCGCAAAAGGTAAGGTTGAAAAAACCAACAGACGGGAATGTTGCCTGCAGTATTGCAGTATACTGAAAATACCGTGTGTGTACAGTGTTTTCTTCACACATGCCAAGGATACTACACCTCGTTCCTGCCACCACACACACACACACACACACACACACATCATGCAGTATTACGGACAGAGTCAGTGACAGCCGTATTGCTGAAGTCGAGAGAGGCTTGGTCTCTCCAGCAATCCTGAGGGTCCACTACACCATCATAGCCTGACACGTTTCGGTGTGCGCCCTTTTTTCCCGCTGTGTCTGCATGCAAAGGCACCGATATGAGCTGCTGAGAGGTGCAGCAAGTGGCAATACGTTAAACCGCCTGGATTAGCCCCCGCCGCTGCAGGCCGACTGGTGATAGTGCTATTATTATGGAGGAAAAGGGCGGGACGGCGTCGTTATCGCGCCATAATGAGCCATAACCCCGCTCATGGAGGGGGACTCAATGATTTCCCGCTTAATGCGTTCGTTTGCTGACTTGCAGGAACGTGGGGGACGATGGAAAAGAAGCACATTAAGGGGAATTCCAACAAATAAAGTGCTTTTACGAGGTATAAAAAAGATGATCTCTTAGGAGTAGAGTAGCGTGTTTACACTGACATGCTACCTGGCAAGATTTAAGGTGGAATTCATAGAGTGACGCACATCCACACACACATACAGTCCCTGGCAAAAGTCTTGTCGCTTATCCATTTTGTAGAAACAAAAGCTTGTAACCTGACTTTAAATTCATCGATCGGTTATAAAAATGTCTCATATGAATGCTAAAACCCTCCCCAAATTATGCCCAATAAACCAAAATAAATTGGCTTCACTTAATGAACACAGAAAGGTCAGACAAAAGTCTTGTTGCCTTGTCATATGATGCACCCAATCCTGGATTCCAATCTCACCTGTGATCAGTTACTGATCAATCAATTAGTGGGTGTGTGTAAAAAGAGCCCCAGCACACCAGACCTTGACATCAACTCCAACTTGACCTCTGACAACATGCCTGAGATCCACCCTGAGGCTGAAGACCAGATCCACTGCGGAGGTGGCTGACATCTTCAATGTGTCTCAGCGTCAAGTACAAAGAATGAGAAAAAGATCTAAAAAGACTGGAGATGTTTTTGACAAGCCCAGGTCCGGTAGACCCCGCAAGACAACTGCTCGCGAGGACCGTTGTTGATTCGAAAATCCAAGGCCAGCTCCTTTTCCACTGCAGCAGAGCCCCACCGGGCCTGGTCACCTCAAGTCCCTGTATCAACCAGAGCAGTTTGAAGATTTCTGTCTCAAAATGGCCTCCATGGTCGAATCAGTGCACAGAAACCAGCACTACACAAAAGCCAAATAAAAAACCGTGTGGCATATGCCAAGGCCCACAGCCTGCTGAAAGGATGGACACTGGAAAAGTGGCAGACGGTGGATTTCTCAGATGGGGCCCCGGTTGAATTACATCACAGCTGCCGCAAATATTGCAGGACACCTACTGGAGCCCGCGTGGATCCAAGATTCACCCAGAAAACAGTTAAGTTTGGCGGCGGAAAAATCCTGGTCTGGGGTTGCATCCAGCATGGGGGTGTGCATGACATTTCCAGGGTGAAGGGCAGAATCAATAGCCTAAAAGATCAAGAAGTATTAGCTACCTCTTACATCCCAACCAAATTTTGCAGCTGGATGCTGCTCCATTGCATACTTCTATCTCTACATCAAAGTTCCTCAAGGCGAAGAAGATCAAGGACTGGCCTGCCCAGTCACCAGACATGAACATCATTGAGCATCCTTGATGAACTCTGGGAGGCTGCCTTCTTTGCTACGGTTTTAGCTCGGCGTGTGTTACAGTCAAAAGCCTCATTTTTACGATTGTTATTGATATTTTTATTTCGCCTGTTGCGGGAAAATTCAAACCTGCACTAAAAGCCAGCGATCAAGTCTGGTGCACATTAAAGTAACATTACTGACACCTTGTGACCGGTGTAGAATACTATATATTCATTTAAATGCGTCTTCTGAATGCCTTACATTTGTATTTTAGTTCATTTTATCATGTTTGTGTGGGGAAATGCTTAATACATGCAAAGAAATATGTCAAATTTGCTTAAATATGCACATTTCCTTTGCCTAATGGGCTGTATTCAACAATGAAACAGCAAAAATTGTGACAGAGTGAAGCTTGCAAAAGTCAAACCGCAATGTGGCACGGGAACGTCCAGACTTCAAAATATCTTAAAACGCTAGGAGGCAATTGTCAATGACTGGTGAATAAATGGCAATGATAACGATAATAAAGGTGCCAGGTTTGCACCGCTCATGATGAAATGAGCTCAACAGTGCAGCCAATAAGAAGTAACGAGGGAGGATATGCCGTTAATAACCTTGTCTCCTTGTGTTTGTGAGGGTTGAGCTGAAACGCATGTGGTTTTCACCAAAGAAGAGGGCTCAGTGTGGCTTTGCTGCGTGTGTGTGTGTGTGTGTGTGTGTGTGTGTGTGTGTGTGTGTGTGTGTGTGCGTGTGCGCCGCCAGCAGCTGAGCCAAATGATGCTTTCACATATCTGATGGAAATCAATCTCAACAGAGATATTGAGCCAGCGTTCTTGGAAAGCAGTCCTGGGGTTGTGGCTCTACCCACACTTCTATCGTTGTGGGACACGTCACTGGCGTATGGACTTTTGAACGGCTCGTTAACATGAACGACGGGAACCGAGTCGCAGCTGGCAAATGTTCCTTTTCCCCAAGAGTCCCTGGAGTTTCACTTTTTTACAGAGCAACAAAATGCACCTCAAGACAGTCCGCCAGTCTATGGAAGAGTTTGCATGGTTTTTTGTTCTGTGTTATTAACAATGTTCTCGCGTGAAAATCTAAAAGCTAAAAGCTCTTTTGCGCGGAAATTCAATGAAGCCCGCTTTGGCTTTTAATGTTTATACGTGTTCAAGTCGTGGTTTACACACGTACACAAAATTGTGACGTCACTGTCAAAGCAGAGCGATATGGCGCCACCCAGTGGAATATTAACATTGGATCTAGATCAGACTTAAGGTTCTGATCAGGTTCTGATCAATATTTCACAGTAATTCAAGCTCATATTGGTCGGATATGTAAATTATTTACCACCCAGTGATTATTTAGAGAGTTAAGGGCAGGCTGGCTTCTTAAAACTTAATATAAAAATGAGCCAAATGAGCCAGTTTTTTGAACGGCTCTTTGAGAAGAACGACTCCTTGAGAAGAACGGCTCTTTGAGAAGAACGACTCTTTGAGAAGAACGGCTCACCGAGATCCGGCTCCCCTCACAAATCCCATCTCTATCTAAAAAAAACGTCCTCTTGAAGCAGTAAAAAGTCGATTGTGATACAAACGCGACATTAGGTACGTCCAGTTGTTAAGTATTACAAATACTTCAGTCTGAATCATTTCCATTAATCGTTTGGGCCTAAAAATGATTCAAAATTGATTACAGTAATTGCCATTAATTGGTGGCAGATTACTATCACTGTCCTGCTCCACTGAAAGACTGAGAAGATCCTTCCTCTCCCCACGGCATGCGGCTTTTCAACACAACAGAGGGGAAGCAATGAAAAGACTCACAGGACTTCTCCCAGAGATGAATAAAGTATCTATCTAGTGACAAATTATCATCCCAGGCCTACTGCCTGAACGAGACCTATTTTGCAAATGCTGACCCAAAATCGGTGGAGAAGGCTTAAGAAAAATAACTAATGCCAACAGGTGGCATTAGTGGTCAAACTTGTGGCTCCAAGTGGGTTTCAATTTGGTGGAAGCGGCCTCAAATGGCTCTTTTGATGCAAAATGCCGACCCGGGCCAAAGCTGACATGTGTGATTTTCTTGTTTTGCTTAAAACACAAAATAACAGGTCAGTTTTCATGGATGACTAAGGAAAGTAAAAAAACATGCACATTTGACAGAAAGAAATGGATTAATTGGATAGTCAATTAATCATAGAATAATTGTTGCAGCGCTACAAAATATTCGCTTTTGTGCTGAATCTCAGTAGATTGGGCAGGTGGACCTAATGGCTGTACAAGAAGCCACAATCCGGCCTATGGACGCACGTGACGCAAACCCACATCCACTCCCTCTCGTTTCCCTGTCGGTCAGGCACACGCACGACGCGACATCACATCAAATCATCTCAGCGTGTTTAACCTAATCACACTCAGCCATGCGTGAACCTCAGATGGGGGGATTCAGGTCTGTTATGACAGCCGATGTGCTGTGTGACAGCCACGGGCTTTCCACAGCACCGACCGACAGCCTGCTTTTTAAAGCACACGCGTAGGAACTGGAAGACCTGCGCACGGCGACGGCGGAGACGGAGATGTGGGTCGGAGCAGGAAGCCAAGACTTCCAGGCAGACGAGAGGGACTAATTGTTTCTTTTAGGTAAATAGTGAGAAGATGCACACTGGGATGCATTGAATAAGACTTGTCCTTTGAAACATCTCCAGAGAATGTGTTGTTTTCAGCTAAATTGTAGGAGAAAACAATAAACACTGTTTTATCTGGCCGGTGAATACGATATCGTTCTTTCACAAACAAATCCCAATGCTATTCGTAGTCATAAATAATACAACAGTAGTTTCGTGTCGGCCTTCAAAGCAGGTTAGCTTTTGGAACTGTCCAAAATGAGGATAAGCGGCATAGAAAATGGATGGATGGATGGAAAATCTGCAGTCTAATTTGCATCATTTTCATCTGTGAGAAATCACCACGTATCTAAACAGAGTATAAGGCAACGCCTCTTTCTCTTTCTCCATTTTTGGAAAATGGTCCTTTTTAAGAGAAAAAAAGTAGGTAGGTTACATTATATATACGCCACACAGGACTATAAGGCGCACATGTCCATGTCATAAAATGGCAGGTGGCTCCTAATTTGACAGGAGCAGGTCGTGAGTTACGAAAACTCACAGTGAGGAATTGCAAAAGGTCATTACCTAATGTAACAGTGTTAACCACGGTGTCATCTTACAAAGAACACTAAAATCATCACTCAGTAACTTCACACTCAAAAGGTAAGTAAGAAATATACAAGACCAGCACTAATAAAAGTTTAGAAAACAACTACTATTTTAACTTTTTCCATCATGCGCTGCTTCCCAGCAAAAGAGTTCATTGGCCATGACTGCCAATCATTTATTCAGCTGCTTGTCTCCACTAGGAGGACTGGTGGACAGGGGAAGTGGTTGATTTTCTGGGTGTTCACAGAGCATTTGGTATAATTAGCACGCAAAATGTCTTCATCGGAAAGTCAATGTTTGTTTACATGTTTGGGCCGGGGAAGTTACGACAGGTCGTTAACATCACAGGGAGGAGAAAAAATGAGCACTTGATTTGCTCACCTGCATAGTACGGGTAATCTCACCTGACTGGAGTGTTGTTTTTTTAATTATCAGTTATCTAAGCTACATTTAATGTTATTGGATTCGATAATTCCATCATATCGGCCCAAAATCTATTTGTCCGATAATTATGAATGCATCTTCTGAATGCATCTTTTTGAGACAAAAAAGACAAAAGGAATGAAGTGAAATTGGTAGGTTTAGTTACAAGGCGTGAGTCGCATTTGAAAAACTGTTATTGTGTCTGCGTTAACTATGTTGGATATTTGTCAAGCAGCACACTGCTATTTCTCCACACGCTTCATCCTCATCCAACCGCCACATGGCAAACCATCAATCCCATCCAATTCCAGTAACAGAAGGATGTTCAATGCACCCGCACTAGAATGCAGAAAAAGAGGTGACCTTGACGGTACGCTGGTATTCCCACCAGGAAATTCCATGCACTCAATGTTGGGATTCACAATCTCCACAACCTAAAAGGCAGACCCACCCAGCGCTTGCGTGTAAAGCCGTCTTCCACTCGCATCCCGACGTCCCACGCAATGCGTTTAAGAATCTTGCAGGTTCCCAGGACCAGAATTACGAATTGAGCAGTGTCTAAAATGAATGAAGCTGGCGTTACTTGGGGCTCTTCACTTTAACTAAAGCGTCATGCTAAAAATTGCACTTCGATTAGTCCAAAATTTTAAATTTCCAAGTATTTCTAAGAGTCCCCTACTTAAATGACTATCAGTGTAATTTCTTTACATGTAATTCTCAATGTCTAACAACATATACTGCGATTGACTGGCGACCAGTCCAGGGTGTACCACGCCTCCCTCTCAAAGTCAGCTGGGATAGGCTCCAGCATACCCGCCACCCTAATGAGGATAAGCGGCATAGAAAATGAATGACTACTATTTTAACTTTTTCCATCATGCGCTGCTTCCCAGCAAAGCAGTTCATTGGCCATGACTGCCAATCATTTATTCAGCTGCCTGTCTACACTAGGAGGACTGGTGGACCGAGGAGGTGGTTGATTTTCTGGGTGTTCACAGAGCATTTGGTATAATTAGCACGCAAAATGTCTTCATCGGAAAGTGTTTGTTTACAGGTGAGGGAAGGGGAAGTTACGACACATTTTTATTATCGGTTATGTGAGCTATTTTTAATGTAATTAAAATGATAATTACCTCATATCGGCCCGAAACTTACGGGTCCGATAATTATTGCGCCTTTGAATGCATCTTCTTGATGCCTTATATTTGTATTTTACTTCATTTAACCCTTTTTATGCTTCAAAATGCTCAATGTGGTTGAATAAAATGTGCTTAAATATGCATATTTTCCACCAATAACAGGCCATATTCAGCCACAAAAGAGCATGATTTATTCATATATTGTTGAAAACCTGTGAGAGCAAAGACACAAAATCTGAAGCGCAAAGTGCCGAGGGATTACTAGATGTTCCTCATAGAAGATTTGTTTACTTTAAATAACAAAACCATGTTTTATACACTTGTGGGGATGCATAGCATGGGGGATGAAAGAGAGGCACACACCGCGGGATGAGTGAGAGTGCAGAAGAGGACGCAAAAGACAAGGACTAACTCCGACGCCCAATGAAGCGCACACCGCTAAACAGGATTTTCAATCACGGCCAGTCACTGGCTGTGTTGGTGTCGCCATCTCTCCGCATCGCCCTGGGAGAGCTCCTCCATTAGACAGATATGTGAGCATGGGAGAAGAAATTAAGAAAAGTGACGAGAGCCGGGATGCTAAAAATAAGGCGATACGGACGCGACGCAGTGTGTGCAAAAAGTGTACGCATGCAGGCATATGTTTGCGCGTGCGTGTGTGTGTGTGTGTGTGTGCGAGCGAGACAGATGGAGGCAAGAGGGTGACAATGAGGTGAGAAACATTGTGGGATTCTGGGAGTGAAACTTGAAAGAGAAAGTGAGAAGAATGACAAGAGCAAGCTGCATCCAGCTAAGAAGTTGGTTGGTAGTGAAATCTGTAATTAGCAGTGTGTGTGCGTGTGTGTGTGTGTGTGTGCGTGTGTGTGTGTGTGTGTGAAAGAGAGAGAAATGTCACTGGACAGCTTCCATGTGCTGGCTGCAGAGCGAAGCAAGAGAAATGTCAAGCATGGAGAAACTGCTGACGTCTCTCAAACTGCTGGGGCGTCCTTTCTTGTGTGTCTCGGCATCATTTTGTTGAGAATCTCCAGACATGCGCCGATGTACTAATCAATAACATTTCCCCGCCACGAAATATTCAGCTATTTTTGTTGTATGTTGTGGTTAAAGGGGACCTATAATTCTTTTCCCACCTACAAACGTTGTTACAATGTTGTATCCTGTTACGACGTGTCAGATAAGGAGGTTTGCGCATTTGGAAGTGAGCCCTGAAAACAGTTTTGGATGTCTCTGCTTGCGTTTTTTTTTTTTAACACTGACGTCACAAAACCCGGACTTTCTTATATAGGCAGTGTTGAGCAACGGCCCCCGGGAAATGTTTCTTTCGGTGTGAGGGAAAGCTCATTTTGTTTAGCGATATGAAGCTGTTGCTGACGTCCGACGCCTTTCCAACGTTACTCGTTAGTGTTGAAGAGTCCGAAGAGCAAGCTGTAAGTAACAAGTCATCGGTGTCCTTACTGTGTTTACTTAGTGTCAGTAATGTTGTGTGTGTAGTATTATAGAGTGTGCATACAGGAAGCGGAGGGAGTGTTACATGCGTACATGCACATTACAAGCTCACCCAGGTCTGGAGCTGCTAAAAGCTGCTGCCTCATAGCCCTATGTATCAACAATCAAGTCTTCCATCATGGTAAAAGTGACGTGAAATGTTGATTTAAGTGTTTTTGTCAGCATGTCCAGAACGGATTCATTGGATTTGCATTATTCCTAATGGGAAAAACTAATTCGCGTAATGCCTGGATTCAGGACTCTAACTGAGGTTACTCTGTATAAATCTTTTAAGCCAGAATATCAAATGTCTTTTTCAGACCCTTCTGGGTAATCAAATCCAACCTTATGTTTGGATCAATACAGTAAAGGTCACAACAAAACGCGAGAAACACAAGAAGAAGGCGTATGTGATGTGCTGATTTTTGAGCCGTACTGTAGACTGGCCACACCCCAGCCACAGAGGTTCTTTGTCCTGTCTACGGGTGCTTAGGTCTTGTTCAAGTTGCAAGAGAAACGTACGCACTTTGTAGGTCTTTGTGCGTCGTCCGTACAGCCAACGTGTCTTTTGTACATTTTTTTGTAGGTGTCACTTGCAGATTCCTATGCGTGTCGTGCGCCACATGTCAGAAATTTTGTACATTGTCTACATGCTGAAATCTTAATCCTTAATGCTCCCCACAGCTACGTTCTCCAAAACAAACCAAAAAAACCAAACGCCAAAAATCGTACGGCCAAAAAATTGGACGTCCGGTTGTGATCTGAGCTTAAGCTCTGTAAGCAACTCAGCAGTAGACCCTGCTGTTGTCCACATACGGCAAGGGAAGCTCAGCTTACTCTAAAATGTAAATAAACTGAATGTGGTGAAATATGCAGTGCTGTGTGTACATTTCATTGACTAAATATACACTAGAATCAATAGTTCAGAATCAGCTACCGGTACCTGACACCACTTCCTTCTCATTCATCCCCACAACACCGAGTGGGACGCTGAGCATCTACTGACTTTGATGGGGAAGCGTAGATTGGCTTGTTCCACTGCACGGAACTGGATGGTCGTTGGATAAATGCTGGGTTTTGTCCCGCCCATCGGACGCTCGGCGTCTCTGGGAGTGTATGGGGCAGTGGGCTGGGCCGAACGCTTGGCTTCTGAATGGTGATTGGATGATCGGTCTGAGGCGGAATCCTTTTTTGACTTACAGTGAAATAAGCGAATCAGCGATCATGAAGTATAAACTTCCACCTGAGGCTTTTATTCCATTGTTCTGAATCGTTCCGGAGAGCTTACTGATCCCCGGGGTACGACAAAGAATGGTGGGTATAATTTACTTATAAATATATCTAAACACATTTATGATGTAAGCCGGAAAAAATGACCTTCCCCTCCTTGAGTGACCAGTGCCCGCCACTGTCCGCAAGCATTTCCCCCACGCGCTCCTCTTTACTTGACACCGGGAAGGCTGTGAAGACAAACATCACTTCCCTTCTTGTCAATCACAAGCTACATCAGAGATACCTGCTTGGCTCTCCGAGTGAACCCAACAAAGTCACTGAGTTGACTATAAGAATTGTGCTCCTACATTCAATGAGCTGTTGATCGCTTAGCAAAGAGGGTACCCTTAATGTGGCGATCGGATGCTGCAGTAAGAGTCCAGACACAGAACTGTGTGTGTGTGTGCTGAGGGAAGTGCAGTCATGCGAACCACTAATATGTTGTACCCTGAGGTGGTACACTTCACTCGGCCCGTCTCCATCAATAACACACTGAGTCAAAATGTCCGAGCCATGACCTTGGTCCAGGAAGTCACGTCTTACTTAGTGCCTCATTTTGCTGTTTCAGATGTCGGTTAGGATAAGACAAGCAAATCCGAGCTGTTTTATCGCATACTGCTGACCTTGGACGCCGACCTTGGACGGCAGAAGTCAACATTACAAACTAAAGTGCCCCGGCAATTGCTACAAAAATAAAACCAAACTTGTCTTCCACTCTCTATTTAAGGAATGAAATCAGAACTCATTTGGAACAAAGACAGCTGACGGGATGGCGAATTGTGCCCTCCGTCCACGAGCGTGCGTTGGCTCCCCGTTGTCGTACAAGACGTGTTAAATAAGGGAAAACAGGTGCAGCCGATCACTCGAACAATGGCTCTGCTATATAAGTGTCCCCCCCGAGCGCTGAGTGTCAGGCGGTGATTCATTAGCAGCTGTGCTCTTGTTGATTGCTCCTCACATCCTAACTCCGAGGAAGAAGCTGCCAGAGTAAAAGCAAATAAGCCCAAGAGCAGCCTGTGTAATGGCCGTTACTATTCCAAAACGGTCAGTCACTGCCATTAGTTTTGGAAAATTATGACATAATTATGATTGTAATTTATGAGACTCTGTGTGTCGTTTTTTTCACTTGATTATCTCTTCTGGGGGGAAGTACGCTGAGAAAAGAAAAGTAAAGTCATCACCGTGGTCGTACCCGTTGTCATTAACGGTAAAGCTCGTTACCTAGAAGATGTGAACGGAGTTGCTCCTATGAAAGCGACAGTGATAACCAGTTTATTCACATGGCAAAGTTGCTCGCATTTACAATCGGCAAACTCCTCTGTTGTTGGCTATCCAGCCAAATCTTTGAGACACTTTTTGTCCGGTAAGTCTCTGGATGAAACTCTCCAGGTCACATACTGTGTGTGATCGTCGTACGTAGGGAAAAATGTTGACTCGGTTCGCGTACATTTCACGTTAAACCTCTTTTAGGGTAAAGATTGTAAGCTACCCTTAGGATCGGCCTCTATGAAAGTGAAGGTGATAAGTAATCTACATAGGGGTCTTCTTATGATTTATTATTATTATTGTGTTATTCTTGTACTGTCTTACAACTTCATGTGTTATGTGTACGGTGTGAGTGACCTAGGAGGGAATTTAGGATCAGTTTAGATTTTTTTGGATTGATTCGTCATTTCAAGCACTTACTGCACCCACACTGGGTACAGTAAAAAGGAAAAATAACAAGAAAATATATACAGTATACTGTATATAATTAATATGCATATATAAATACATATATGGAGTCACAGAACATAATCAAAATACACATATAAACTATTATAAATAATTTGGCTCAAAAAGTAGTGGGAAAACGACAAGCTTATTTACACCAGACCCCTATTTATAACCCTAAAGCCAGTTAGATTAACCCAATATGCAGCATGTTATACAAACCAGATATTACACGTGCAATATACATTATTATTGATGCGTTTCACACTGCCCATCGTATCAATACTAATGTGTCATCACTCATTATGATACTATCATCATGGATCAATCATGTGTTATATCTAATTCTTGGATTTATTTGTAATTTGCATGCATACAAGAGAATTTGCATGAATAAATATATGGGTTATTGGTGTTGATGGTAATAATAATTACTTTTGTCGTGTATTGACAGAGGCAAATAGCAAACAATAACAACCACTTTTTACCAAGTGGCTGTGCTTTAAAGAGACAAGATTTAAGTATAGAATCAACTTACATCAAAAGCGGACTTAGTACATAACCGAAGACCACCTGTAACGTGCCAATAAAGAACGTGACAAACATCGCTCTGGCTTGCTGCACATTGCCACGAGCTGAGGAACATAAACAGTCCATAAGCGTCCAGTCATCATAGGGAACTATTATTACATTCACGCGTTCCGAATGTTCGCATGTTAACGTGAGCTGGTGCATTTACATGACTGGTGCCGTCCAATGACAGTCATTCGTAGTGTGTGTTTGTTTTTTTAAATGAAATACAGCACGCCTGTGACTTACTGTACTCCCGACAGTCTCTGCTTGATGCCGGTGCTTGTAAAGGAGGGTTAGAAACAAAATGCACAAGATCAAGGTCAGTTTTCTCCTTTGAATCACTCCCGTGAAATGAAGCAGCACGTGGTAACTCATTTCTGTACGCCCGCAGACAAGAAGAAGGTCATGGGGGTACGTATATCGCTTTTTCCCCATGAAACATTACAGACAAGACCTTTGATGCAGCCGGAGCACTGCAATAAAGGAGGAGGGTGACAGAGCGATAACAGCGCGTGTGTGTGTGTGTGTGCGTGAATGGGCACCTTCAGTTACACAATTGCCTTCCTTCAGTGGCTCTCCAATAGTTTTGAAGTGGGGGCAACCTTCTGATGTAATTTGATGTGTGATGCTCAATGACATAATACTGTGCGTGTGTGTGTGTGTGTGTGTGTGAGAGCTACTAGATATTAGTGGAACGTAGCCATGTAACAAGTAGGTTCAGCGATACAAACTCAGCCAATCGTGTCATCGCGTCAGGCTTCAAATGCCCCCGAATGAGTAGATGATGCACTGCAGCGCTCGCCCTCACCCAAACTTTCTGTAAATGTGTGTGTGTGTGTGCAAACGTGCACACACATTTTCTTCCAGGTGTGTCGGAGTCCTTCACATCACATCATGCGACGGTGTTTTTGCACGTGCGTGAGTAGGAATGATCTCATTAGAAACACTGTAGAGGCTCAGTTCGCTGTCTTTACGAAGGCCCAGTAATACCCCCCCCCCCTTCCAACACCACTATCGCGATTATATACATCTCTTATTACACAAACATAATATAAAGTATCTATCTGTGAATATTAGAATTCATGCAGATGATTGTATTCTCATGTCATATCTATCCAATAGCAGTGCATTTTTCGCTGAGAAATCTTTTGCCGATAAATTTCCCACTGCGTCACCTGCTGCCACCCCAAACATGGTCAAGCAACGCGTCGACGCAAGTATATGCTTGTCGACTGACGCGGCGTCTCACCTACAAGGTGGTAGAAAGTCCATAAACTCCTACACTTTGCATAAAACCAAGCCCACAAATGCTGCTAAGATCAAACTTACAGATGTCCGCCATCTCCTGTATTGACTACTTAAGGCACCGTATAGGCAGTAATGGCTGTCTTAAAGTTGCTTGTCGCAATTTTGCAACTTTAACGCTTAAAGGGCTACAGGCAAACTCAAAAGGGCAATAAATAATAACAAAGTGTTTTTGTTTTTTTGGATGAATGTATCTGAAAAGCTTTATTATTCTCAACAATGGAGTGTTTTGGTTTCGGTCATAATAAATGTGCAACATAATTTCATAATTTTTGACCTTATTTAACTATAGACGATGATGTAACGTAACACTTACAGTATTTTAATTATTTTAAACTAGGACTGTCAAAGTTAACGGAGAGTCCCTTAACGGCACTAATGATTTTTGAAGCGCATAGGATTAGTTAGCGCCCTAAGTAGCTTCATCGGCTATGCCGGTAGCCAGCAGCTCCTTAGCTAGCAGTTCAAAGCGACGAGAGACGCTCACATCTAAAAACCCTCGCTAGTTGGGACACTTTATGCCAAGGTACCACTGTATAAATGACAAAACAATACCTGCAGTGCGCCAGTAACTTCCCTCTTCTCCCAGAAGCGATGTACTTCCTGACAAGTCAAGTCACAGCGACACAAATAACTTTGGTCTTGTTGAGAGAGCCACCTGCCAGGGCTTTAAAGCTAATCTTGGCATTTAAACATTTCTTTTCTTTGCCCATTTCTGCTCAATATTTGTTCTAGCTTCATGCAAAACCGCCGCCACCGCAGTTCCTCCAAATACGACGTGGGCCGAGGGTCAAACAGGGCGTGCACATGTAAACCGCATGTCAAAAAAAAATTGCACCTTTAAAGGACACTTTTGTTAACTAATTTAAAATGATTATATTTTTCTTGGTTAAATACATACAAAAAAAAAAGACATTTCGCTTAATAATGACCGACCAATTGGTTTCATTTGCATCAAAATCATTTTCACCTTGGGCCTCAATCTGTAAAACCATATACTTTTATAATTACCTCATTATTACATATGTTTTATCCAATTAATCGAAGGAATGTTCAGCACTAAAATATTCGAAAGCTGCAGCCCAAGATGAGACGTGATATGAAACCTCTCACTCCTGGCACGTCTCATTTTAAATAAGTTTATTTTTAAAGCGGCTTATTCATTAAGCAGTCGATTTGCGTCCCTCGGCAGTTCGCGTTCTTGAACCAATGTGCTTAAATAAACCCCGTGGACTAGGAGTTCAAACGCAACCAGTGCACAAACAGTGTGTGAGTGCCATGCATGCATGCACACACACATCATAATAAGTCATTCACAAATACACACACTCATCATCAAGACCCAGCCCTTCCTTCTGCACCCCCTGCCTTTCTTTTAGGATCAAGAGCTCTGCTCCGTGTTTTCCAGCATGAATCTCCTGTCAGTGCGCCCACCCACCATGTCTAACAGAGATTGATGCTTCACTCACACACACTGTGTGGGCGAAATGTGGTGTTGTGTGCATGTGTGTGCTTACGCGCGCCTGAGTTTGACCTTCAAATCACCTTCCCAACCAACTGCTGCCATCTATCAGCCCCCATATGTGTGCCTCCGCCGTCTGACTGATACCCGATTAACGTGGTAGACTGGCTGGAGCGATACAAAAGCCATCGGGGAGAGAATTGGATGATAAAGTTTAGGCGAGCTAATGCGGTTTTACCACACCCTACACGGAAGGTATTTCAGCCGCAGTGTAGTTATTGAGGAGGCGGGAACAAAAGTGAGAAAGATAAAGGGAAGACTGTTTGAAGATGAATGGGACAGAAAGGAAGCAGATGGATAGGGGAGAAAAATGAGCGACACGAGGGTGAGAAAAGTTGAGAAAATATAGCAAACGTCGCTTCTGCTGTCTTGTCTCAGAGCACCTGCTCTCTTTGTTATGTTTGCCCGCATCGCACGATCGCTCAGCTCTTGTTATTTAACAGCAATCACATCATGTCATTGCATGTTATGGGGAAAATGGCTGTGTGATCACTTCATTGGGACGCAATACATTCAAATCAGTTGTGAAATGCTGGGGTTCTCTTTGGGTGTGACCAGGATGGACAGGATCAGGAATGAGCGCATCCGGGGGAAAGCACATGTTAGAGATCCTGGAGATAAGAGGCCAGACTGAGATGGTTCGAACGTGTCCAGAGGAGAGATAGTGAATATATTGGTGGAAGGATGCTGAGCTTCAAACTGCCTAGAGAAAGACCAAAGAGGAGGTTTATGGATGTAGTGAAAGAGAACATGAAGGTAGTGAGAAGGCGCAAGAAAAAGTAGCAAGAAGACAGGGTTAGATCAGGGGTGTCAAACTGGAGGGCTTTGACACTGCAGGTTTTGTTTCCAGCCAGTCACTCCAGCAGGTGTTTTTAATGATCAACACCTCCTTCAGTCCTTCGGAACTCTATCAAATCACCTGCTGGAGGAAGTGGTTGGGGAGAAGCTCTGCAATGTCTGTGCCCTCCAGGGCACGAGTTTGACACGTGAGTAGAAGTAGAATTTAAAAGACAACTGCACTTGTTTGGAATTTTGATTGAACACACGTGTCTCTCTTTTCTGTGTGTTCTAAAGATGTAAAAACAGATTGTAAAAAAGAGACAGCTCATTACTGCATGTAATGGGACACACCCATGCAATGCATACAAAGACCTCTATTAAAACACCTCCAAAAACCTCCAACAAGCTTTTCTGCTTTTTATCCATTAGAGATGTAACTATGCTTGTGACAGACGATTCAGTTCGAATTTAGATATGCAGGTTACAATGCAACTCAAAAATCATATATTTGAAAAACAGAACGATTCCATGCAGTGTACAAAGAGTACGATGCAATTTGATAATAATAGATATAGATATTAATCTTAAATTATAAACAAAGATGCCAGGTATATGAACAGTACTCTACAGTATCTTTCAGCTCATCAACTACCCAAGCATGCTCTAAGGCACTGGCTAGAATAGAGTCAACAGAATAACATGTCAAATTGTTTAGACACGGGCCAAAAATAGACTTGCTGAATGAATGCATTTTTCCTTGATGGCATCAATATTTTATATATATTTATTCCTCCTAAATTTGGATTTGAAACATGCATGTATTAACAGTATTTTCAACATTCCAGGCGCAACAACAGTAAGTGATCAAGTTACCATACTCGCCTCTCCTGGTCTGGCTGGTCAAGTCTTGCATCATTCTTGAAATCAATCCAAAACGTTCCAAACTTGCGGCGATCAGACACCTCAGTTAGTTAGCCTTACAAGTTAGCCAGTCTCTCACGTTGTCCCATAAAACACCGATTGCTTGTCTCGCAATACCCGATGCATTTCTCCACAGTCAATGAATCCAAACATTTATGGGAGATTAGTACCGATTCTGTAGTCTTCTTCCAGTGCATCTGATTCGTTAGCACCTCAAACCGGACGGCCGGTCGTAACGGTTTGGTGCTACCCTGTAACAATAATAATAATAATAATAGTCATAATTTTTTTCAGAAGGCTGTATAGGCAGAATATGTTTCCTTGGCAACGTCTTTTCTATCTGCGTTTATATCAAATCACACAGAAAAGAGAAAGACCTGTTGTGGATGATGGGCATATTTTTTTTAAGCGCAGTTTTTCTTTAAGGGCAATTGAGAAACGAAGCCTAACTTGCAGAGAACGAATCATTTAGGTCATGCTGCGATTTAAACTGTATAAGGAATTACACTAAAGGATGATAAAGATCAATTAATTCATGGCACACATATTTTATGGGTACAACATAAACTCCCGGTCACGGCGTGGAAGGGTTGGTGGATGAAAAGAAAGCGACTTTTAATCCCTTGTGCCAGAAAGTCTTAACAATGGTCATCATTAAAATGTGAAAAGAATGGGGGTCAGGGGGGCATCACAAGGTAATTAGGAGTACAGATTAGAACAATCCAATAAATCGTCTTTTTTTGGCCTGAATGCAAAAAGGACTTGGTTGGCCCCTATGTAAAGTGCATAGTCTCCTTTAAAACAGATGTTTTAAAAACGCTTGAAAAAAAATAAAAAATAAAAAAATAAGTAAAAACGCTTGAAAACAAAAAAACAAAAAGTACTCACTTAACGAAAAGTTTTTGTCATACTGTGCTCATCCACCAGTAAACAAACAACATTAAACAAATGTAACTTTTTTCATCTCTTATAGCTATATATTTAATATTGTTGATTATGAATGTTATATCAATTACCTATATTGATTTACAAACCTTAACTCATGCTTTAACACAATATTACACAACCGCCTTAAAATTTCCTTATGTTATTTCAGAACTGGTAAACGGAATAAAGGAAAAGCAAATGATGTGAAACAGAAAAGGGAGGGAAAGAATTAAATGAACTTCTTCCAAATCCTTTTTGGACATGTGGGTGTGTGCATATGTATGCATGTTTCAAATAAATTCAACCGTTTCCAAAAGCTATATGAGTGAAATGAAGTTGTAATTCAAATAAAAGGCAAATATCACATCATCTGCAGTAACACACTTCACTTTCCGCGGAAGCATTTACAGTATCTATCCATCCCTCCATTCGGGTCGCAGCTATGCTGGAGCCTATCCCAGCTGGCTTTGGGCGAGAGGCGAGTACACCAGTCGATCGCAGGGCACATATAGACAAACAAAGACATACGACCAGTCACACTCACATTCATACCGATGGACAATTTAGAGTCGCCAGTTAACCTAACATGCATGTTTTTGGAATGTGGGAGGAAACCCATGCATACACGGGGAGAACATGCATGCAAACTCCACACAGAGACGCCCAGCGGAGATTTAAACCCTGAACCTCCTGACTGTGAGCCCAATGTGCTACCCACTCGACCACCGTGCGGCCCGAAGCCAGACATGTCATTTCCCGGGAAAAAAAAAAAGGATCCAATTGAAATGTCTGTTCTTCCACTCATCCCGAAACATAAAAAAAAAAGGGTAACGTCAACATTCGAGCACACATCTAACACGCTTCAATGTCAGTTTGCATGGCAAAAATATCACGTTTAGCATGGATTTTGGTGTCAGGACACTTAGTCGTCAAGTCTACAGCATCAGCCAACAGTGTAGTAAATGCAACCGATATCACTACCGCTCATAAGTTTTAGAACACTCCAGTTTCTCTGGAAGAAACGCTAACATTTTTAAGAGTTAAGATGGTCGGTCTCTCTTCCATTGTTAATTTCTTTTTTCCTTCCATTTTTGCAGCAACAAATTACCTTCTCCGGTACAATGCTGTTCAACTGATGCTCACGTGGGTATAGTACCACAGTGTGTTCCGAACAATCCTTTTATGCAGACAGAGGAGGTCGTAAGTACTCCAGAACTTGCAACACTTGTAGGAATTAGCAGCTCCAACTGCCAAGGCTTGATCCACCAGCATTTATGCAGAACGGATTTAAATAGTTAACCCATTGTTGTGGTCCCTGGAACAGGTATTGGGGTATTTATTTGTACTTTTCAGTTACCCTTGTACCGTTTCAGGCTACTGATCGACCTTGAAACGACTTGAATTTTGATAGATAACTGGGGAAAAAATGGTTGTGTGGTAGTGTGTCTGTGCAAAAGGTCCAGCGGCTCTACAGACCTTAGACTTGAGGGTAACTTCAAGGATGGAGCCTTTGAGTTGAAGAGATATATATGTGTGAGTGTAAAGTGTAAGTGCCCCAGGGTCTGCTTGGCCCCTGTGATGAAAGGAGATGTTCAAAGCTCGGATTAGCTCAATAATTCATTGCTTCACCAGCGCTAAGGGAGCGGCTGCTATAGTGTGCCTTACACACATGCACGGATCCAGATCCGGATCCGGATCGGTTATTATCAATACATCACTACCACCGGGACGAGGACAGTTTTAGATCGAACGCTCTAAAGGGCGCCAAACAAAAAGTCTATTACTGGCAGTATTGGAATTTCAGAGGGAGATAGACCACATGATATCTGTCAACATCATTTTGCGGATAGATGAGACGCTGTCTTTCTAATCACAAATCCCAAGCTATCATACTTCCTGGCAAATTAATTGGGGCAAATGAGGCTTAGGAGTTTTGGACCCAAATTAAGTCCTGTTGCATAACGTGGCTTTTTCTTTACCCCCGCTCTCCAAATTTTCTGCAGCTGTTGCAGGGAGCCGGCGACGATTACGCAACGGCGCCACAGACATCCTCACACGGCCATTACATTTGACGCTCACGGAGCATTACGAGAAAACAGGCGCCAGTGGTCTGAGTGACGATTAGCGCACCCTTTTTGGGATAAGTGAGCTTTGAGACGCAAGGCACGGCTTTGTTGTTCGGATGTAAACCAGCAGAAAGTGAAGGAGGGTAGGAGGTAGAAATAATGACAACACGTCCTGGTGCCTCTGAGGGAGACAAGAGGCACCTCAACTGTCGGTCACACTTAAAAGTATCCCTTTGCAGAGGAGGAAAAGCAAGTGAACCGATGAGTGCATAGACAGTAATATGCTACACTTGATCTGCACTCCCAATTATGCCTGACGGGACGGTTTGCATTTTGATAAACACGTTTCTCGTGCAATGAAGCGCAGGAAATTCATCAAGGGTAGCGGATACCAGAACCATAATGATCTATTCAAACACATTAACGCCATCGTTTCACTCCTCATTATCTTACTCGGCGTATTTACCGACGATATCCTACGTTAGCACTCATGCGATTTACCAGACCTTTACCGCCTCCGATGTCATATTATATTAAACTCACACGTATAACATCGCTGGGATCGGTCCAGGGTGTACCCGCCTCTCGCCCGATGTCAGCTGGGATAGGCTCCAGCATACCCAGGCAACCCCAGTGAGGATAAGCGGCTTAAAAATGGAGGAATGGAAGCGCAACAGCAAAGCAAACTACAGGCACTTTTATTTTGGTTATGTTAAAAAGAAGCAAAATTCAATAAAAATTGTTAATTGTTGGAGATTTTTTTGGGGGGTGGGGGGGCGCGGTGAACTGTCTGGGTGAGCGCGAGAAGCAGGGAGTCCTTTCAATATTAGTGTAAACCTGCCAAAATGTACAAATTTAATATACCCAAAAGGCCATTTGACTCTTGAATGCACTTTCCAGCTCTCCATTTTGTTGCATTTTCCTGCTTTCAGTTTCAAATTCAGTTTGTACAGATAAATAAATGTTATCAGTCGTCATGGTATTTCAAATCGGGGGCCGCGACAACATTTGAAGGAAAACAACCAAGGAAGGAAACCAAACATTGATTTTACAACCACGTGAATATTAAAATTATGTTGAAATTTGGAGGTCGTAGCTAAAAACCAACATGGTTTCAATGGTATTTCAATGATAGTATGGCTCATTTGATCCTGTCCCATATTTCGTTAAAACCCTGCTTTATTTACATGGCATAAGCTTAAAAGCTAAACGCTACAAAACAGGTTGTATTTACTTCCATTCATTGCCACGCCTAATAATACATTACAGGCGCTCGATAGTATTGGGGGTGCCGAAACAAATATTTGAAAACCGCTGTAACAGGGCCATCATTGTAGTGTTGTAGTAATTAGTAGTACGGTTACAATATACCGTCACTAAATTCAAGTGGAGTAATTATTCAAATATACAGTAATCCCTCAGCACTTTGGCCTTCAATTTTTGCCATTTTTGAAAATGTCCTAGTTTAGGGAAAGTGTATGTACAGTATTTTTGCTTAAAAGTAGCTCTTTCAAGCATAGAAATGACCTAAAATACAAATGTAAGCCATTCAAAAGACGCATTCCAAGATGTTGTAACATGTAGTATTCTCCACTGGTCACTAGGTGGCATTTTTATGTTTTACTTTCCACTATTAAGTGTGTAAATGTGACTCTTATTTCATGTCTAGCGGGTCCCAAAACTACACAAATATTTGATTTCTAAATAAGGAATCCTGGTGGAAATTCATGTTGAGCCAATTAACCGTGATAAACGAGGGATTACTGGTATGCAGTACCAGTTAGGTTTGATGACGCCATCGCCATCCATCCATCCATCTTCTATGCCGATTATCCTCCCTAGAATCGTGGGGGTAACCATTTTGAAGAGTCGCCGAAGTGGGAATGTGCAGTACCCACACGGGGAGTACATGCGAACGCCACACAGAGATGTCCATCGGAGATTCAAATCCAGATCTCCAGACTGTGGGGCCAACATGCTAACCACTCGGCATCTCATGCTTAAAATTAGGACTTGCGTCTAAACTCTTGGCTGGGATTGAATGTAGATATCGTATTGGTTTGCTGTGATGGTCCCTTCGTTTTCACTTCACCCAGTATGTGGCCATATCCCCGGACTAAGCAATGTGTAAAGTGCTGACTAGACAAGTGGCCAAATTTATTGCACTCGGTAATAGCCTGCAAATTGTGTGTTAGCGGAGGATTGGAAGCGAGGAGGCCAAACCCGATCGGCACTGGGATGTGAAATGACTCCATTAACGCTATTTGCCTCACTCAAACTAGGTAGTGGCGAGAGCAAAACATTGGGAGGTAAACAGGAAGGAAAAGTGGTGGTATTGATAAATAAGCAAAGCTGCATAAACATAAACATGGGAGAGCTATACAGCCCCGAGGACCTTCTAGTTTGTAAGTAACGTTTCCTCTGCTGTGTGCCGGTAACATACTGCTGCCTTTTATATTAAGGGAATATACATTATTACTATTTTTTCCCAACTGCCCAGATCTCAGAACAGCAAGCGGTGGGCGCGCATATTCATTTCTCCCGTATTGGACAAAATTCATAATTCAAATAAAACATTAATAATGAATCCGTTCATTTGCTATACAGCGTGGAGTCTATCCTATCCGACAGAGGTGTGTGAACCGAGCAAGGACACATACATACACACACACACACACAATAACAACTCGGAGCAACAATGTCCAATTAACCTATCGTGCATGTCTGTGGGAGGAAGTCACAGCATCCGCAGGGAAGCCCAAAAGCCAAAACAGAGGTTACAAGGAACACGCAAACCGGTTAGCTGGCCCAAACCGGGAGCAAACCCAATCAGTCACTTATTTCCTCTATGCATGTTAAATATTCGTGGTTCCGAGCGACTGCATGTGTGCACATGACTGCTGTTTGAGCAAATTACAACAAAAATACGTATAAATTGTTCCAACTGTCATAAGACGTTACCACTCCTAATTTGAAGGAGAAAAAACACTTTGCTTTGATTACAAATGACTGAACGGGAATGGGAATGGCATTTCACACCCTTTTAACATTTTGATTAGTCACACAAGTGTAAAAAAAAAAAAGATAAACATTGTCCTAATTCAAATAAGTGATGATACATGCTAAGTAGCATGCACAGTAATGCCTTTTTTAAGTTAGCTGGTCTAGAACCGACCGTGATTAGTGAAATTCTGCCAAGTAGAATTCCTTATTTATAAACTGAATACTGTATTTTCATTAATAGAACAGAGGAAAACTATTTACAACCTTTTTAACATTGTTAGAGCCCTTTGGCCATGAAATAACACCCCTATAGTCACCTTTACACTCGTACGAAGCAATACATTAGACATAGTACAGAAAAAAGAGCCATTTAAGGCATAAATAAGTGTTGCGGTGAGAGGGGAGCGTCTTGGGGGGACAGGAAGTGATGTCAGGGGGGTTCAGAGTTGAGTTTTAGCTTGCCCTTGTTAGAGATTTTTGTGCCTGTTGTGAGATAATTTAACCCAGCAAAAAAGCCTGTTGTTTCGGCAACCAAGTCTGGTGCTTGTGTGTCTCACCGAACATTACAGTAATATTACTGACACCTGGTGACCAGTGTGAAATACTACATATCACAACATCTTTAAATGCATCTTCTTTTGGTTCGTATTATTGAAAATGCTTGATTTCGGCAGACAAAATACGTACAATATGCTTAAATGTTTTTTTTAAAAATTTTTTTAAATAGGCTGTATTACTGTTTTGTTTTTCTCGTCTCACGTTCGCCTCTTATCCATGCCAACGCTGTTCATTTTTGGAGGTAGCAGAAACGAGCTTAGCCAAAGAAGTTAACTAAAAAACATAACCTGCATCCTTCAAACTCAAGCTGGACAAGCTGCTGATTTTATGTAAAAAAAAATCCCTCTCGATATATATATATATCAATATATATCTACATATGATATATACCCGTTTCGGGGTAGTAATTAGAGATGGGTGATTTAATGTCAGCCATGAAGGTCAGCAGATGGCCTGCCTCATACATAAAGCACAGTCAAGGAAGAAGCAGGGTGAGTTGGCGAGGAAGGAGGAGCTAAAAGTCACATCACAGAGACCCACCAACGTTGACATTGAACACCAAGGTGATACGAGGGAATGCTTTTGCACAAACACGGAGATTGACCAAATAATACACAATGAACTTCAGTGCCAGCTGTTTTGGGGATAGTTTATATGCTTTACTCATTTAATATGCACATTTGCCAGAAGGTAAGTATGACTCACACACATTTTGTGTTATTTTAAACACAAAACTTGCGATAGATCATATAGACTCTGTCCAGTGAGTAAATGTATTATAGCTCTTCTTTAGTCTGCCCTGTGTTGTTGTCTTTGTCACTCTCATATGCACAAATGTGGCAATATTATTTACAGCACCACCGTGTACAATTAGTAACCTTCGTCTTTTAAACATGTTTTTAAAACGTCGCACAAAAGCTTTGAAAATCTGAAATCATCAATGAGGAAGAGGGCCCAGGATCAAAGCACACAAAGTCTATAATTGCGGATTCTGCACTCTTCTTGAAAGTGAAAGTTAAGTTCGTGTAGAAGTGAAAGTTACGCTTGTGTGTGACAGTCAGTGTTGCGCAACTCTGAAGGGGCTATGTAAGTGTGTGTGTCAAAAAGATCTAAAATCTATTATCACAATATCAAACAACCCGAAACCAGGACCCGGAGGAGCAGAGGAAAAAGGAAGGATGTTACTCAAAACAGGTTTGAATCTGAAGACAAGTAAAAATCATTAAGGTATTTGATTGCACATGTCATTTTTCATTGTAGTGGTACTTCCATTTTTCTTATTCATTCGTTCCAAAAGGTTTGAGAAAAAACAAATGTATGAGAACTGAAAAAAACGTAAATCCAATTAATCCATTTCAGATGCCCAAAAATATGAACAAAAAATACATTTGATAGAAAATGAGTATAGTTTTATGTTCACAAAGCAATGAAAACAATTATAAATGACTCTAAATGGAACTTATTGTTGGTGCAGACTGTAACAGCGTCTCTCACATTCTTTATGAAAAAGCGCTAACATTCGCAACTCTCTTTGGCCCCGTGGCTGGTTATTTAGCAGCCAGCAACGAATAGGGTGTTTTGACGATCGATACAAATGGACTAGTACAAAAACCCCGAAAAAAATTAAATCATACGAAAATGGGGGCATAGAAAACTGAAATTTGGCTGTATGACATTTTACTACAATAGTTAGCTTATTTTTACACTTAACAGATAAGAATGTTGCTACGTTTTTATGATACTAACGGTGTGACCCTGGCTTGTATTATCGATATTGTTTACTATACCAAACATTATGTGGAAATCCCAGGCACTGCCGCAAGAGATGACACCGTAGGACTGAAACTTAAAGTCATGCTGCTCTCGGCATTAAACCAGCGGTCCTCACCTGGTTTGGCTGCGGGACACACCATCACCCTTCAGCAACAAGCTTGTGACCCGAACTGTGGAATTTTTTTCCACTCAATCTTCTCAATTACAGTAGCTTATATTTAAAGGGTACTGAAATGTAAAGGGTCCCGCTTGAGAAAGTCTCCCATTAACATTGCATGCAACCTCGTGGCGTTGTAGCAAACCCAAGATCACAGAAAGAACTCGAGGTGCATTCACGGACATACGCTCATTACAGGGACATGACCCACTAGCTGAGAATCTCTGCGTTAAACAGCGCAGGTCCCTGCCACCCACGCCATTTACCCCTCCATGCATCTTTCTTCCTCTTTGCATCCCTGTATGTGTGCGTGTGTGTGTGTGTGTGTGTGCGTGTGTGTGTGTGTGTGTCTGTGCGTGCAGTCCAGCAGGGCTCAGCATCAAAGAGTAGAGCTGCTGCAAGGGCTTCTGCCAGCCTCACTCTGACATTATCGCCGACACGCACAGCAAACAGCAGCACACACACACAAACGCCGGCTGAACTGCAGCAGTTGTGGTTGTCCACGTGCAGCCTTCACCTTCGTGCAAATGAGCCCATTCAACTCTCAAAGTTCTCCAAAACGGATTAATGTCCCGGCTGGCATTGTCTATTAAATGCACACACTGCTCAGTCCTCATTTGAAACATCAATTTGAATACGCATGCACGTTACTCCTCGGAGGCTTCCCGCCAAAAAGGAGGCGGACGCTCATGAACACCCCAACAGCAAAAATGGGACATTTGGGGGAAATGAATGCAAGACAACAAAACACAGGAAACATTGTCCTTTCAATCTGCTCTCTCGTTCTCACCCCTGCATTATTTCTCCGCGCTCCCACGCTGGCAAAGCAGGCAGGAAGCTTCCGGAACTACACATGAAAGCACACGAGATGTAAGACGGGCTGGAGACCTGACACTTCGGGAAAACGAACCCACACTGCTTTAAAATAAAGACATGAATTTCTCTTGCTAAAGAAATGCAGAGACTGCGAGATAGAAGACCAGCGAGCAGCAGGCCCTGTTTAGCTAGCCTTGAAATTTGGCAAGAAAACCCATATTATTATTCTAAGGCTTTTAATGCATACAGTCTAGGGGGCTCAAACTCATGCCATGGAGGGCGGAGACACTGCAGGTTTTCTGTGAGCGCCTTCCCTCAAATTAAAGGAAATGTTAGGTGGGTTATGTGCAACCTGACCGTTTAGATTGCAGTAAAAGGAATACATATCAGATTTACATCTACATACGAATAAAGAATTGGAACTGGAATTGCAGCGTTCACACTGACATGAAAGCAAAATAACCAGAATTGACCTGCAGTGTGAACGCTGGTTGGGACAGCTGATGGAAGAAGCACCCTGCAGCAGTACACGTTCGGTCCCAAACTTTCCATTATCTGAGGCACACTTTTAAAACAACTGTCCTTGAAATGGGGCCGAACGCAATACCGAAGAATTTGACGCAGTGAATGGCGTCTTCCTTCTTTTGCGAGATTGTTTAAGCAAAAGCATGCCACACGACAAGCGCGCATGACCTCAGAAATATACATATATATAACAACAAAAATGCACCACATCAATATGAAAACCATCTATTCCAGACTTATAAACCTCACAAACACACAGGACATGGTTTACTCACACCCAGTCATTCACAAAAACACTCACTGTGGTTTGATTGTGAAGAAACTAAGAACAATGTTTTGTAATTGCAAACCACACTGAGCTTGTTTGACCTCGTCCGAAAAGTAAGTCTGTAAATATATGCTTGAAATACAGAATAGCAGGGGTTCCTGAACTTTTACACCTTCGGACACCTGAAGCCACGTACCCCTTACTACAGCTTACTGTAAAAAACTTCAACATTAATTCACTTGAAAAATTGATCATAATTGGTCAATTAATTTAAAAGTAATTTGGGGTCAAAATTTTGATAACGTTTCACATAATATTGCACGGCGTAATATATAAATAAACCAATGAATGCACTAATAAGTAATCATCCATTTTACAAATATCTAACTGTTTGTTTCAACCAGTCGTAGTTGATTGGTTAATTGATTTGTCAGAGTGGCTGCTCTGGCAGGACGCACACCAACAGGAAGACAGGAGACAAAGGACACAAACCTAGAGTCAGATATTGTCTTTTGCAGAAGGGGAAGTAGTCTTTGGGCGGCGCCCCAAACCCTTCCAAAGAGCTACTTCCCCTCTGTGCCCTTTTATTGACTCAAACAGGGTGAATACATGTCACATGATAGTCCAAACCAAACAAGGAGTCTGTCAGCTGGTCGGTTAGTGTTTGGAAGCCATCAGGGTTATGAAATGTGTGGCGCTGATAATGATTTCACAACGGCCCAGCAGTATGCACACGTGGAGCTGATACAGTTCTAACATAAGATAAAAGTAAAAATGTGTTTTCATGAAATAACTTTTGTACCTTTTCCAACGTAATTGTATAGTTTGTATTTTGCACGTTACATTTAATAAAGTTTCACATTAGCATTGATAAGTTGATAAGTACTCATCCTACTATCTTGAGAGTGTTGGCATTAATTGTTTTTCATTTTTATTCACGCACCCCGTGTTACAAAACGTATATATATTCGTCTACAGTATATATACATATAGTGTATACAGTATATATACATATAGTGTATGTACGTATAGTGTAGACGAATCATTAACTCGTCTTTCACTTTTAGTTTCCCTCCACTAAAAGAGCATGGCATGGCTGCCATAGCTAGTCGTAGTGAAATAATTCAACAGACGAATAAAAAATAAAAGAGGAAGCAGACCCAGAAAAAACCAAAAGGACCGGGAAATCGCTGCAGCGCACATTCTCTGGGAGCTCTCTGGTGGCTGGGAACAGCCCTGTGGTCAAACTGGAGACTGGCCAAGGATCTTTCCATCAATTAGTTGATCCCCCCCATATCCCACGCAGTCTATATCTGGCTAAGTCTCGCTCCCTTATTCTGTCCGTCTCGCTCTCTCGCTCTCTCTCCCGGTCTGTCCCATTATTTCCACTGCTGGCTCGCTCCAAGAATGCTCGAGAATGTAGGACACTTAGAGAGCAAAAGCTCATCCCTCCGTCAGTGTTATTAAGAGTCACTCAAAGCTCTCTGATGGCGCAGCCGCACAGTACAATGTTTTTGTTTGTTTGGTGTCGTTAAGTCTGGGTCATTAAATGTCTAATTTCTGAAGTGCAGGTGGCACCAGCACGCAGCTACGCACACACGAAATGACATCACACAGTCGTCGCTCTCTGCTCAGCACGCCGCACGCAGCGTGTCATCGCTGCATATCAATTACACGGGGAAGTGAAGATGTGTTTCCAATTCAGTCAGTCAGCGCTGGTGTAACAGCTTCTTCTCGCTACTAGTCCGCCTACATCCCTCGCTCCGGACCCGGCCCATTCATTGTGGGGTCGGCGGACGCAGGTGTCCGTTTGTAAATGCAAAGAGTACAGTGGAATGCCCCTCAGGTCACAGTTTTTGGGGGGAAAATGTGCTTCTAAAGTCACACAAATGATCAGTTTTCCTTGTTCAATTGGAAAAACAGTCCTAATACCCGCTTTTGAATATATACTTATTTCCCAGTGGCTATTAATACAATTAAACATTAACATCTACAGCTAAATAATCAATTGACTCCTGTTATTCATATAATCATATAGGAAAAACACCATTATATTAGCAAAAAATAAGCATTAACATCGGGGTCAATCGGCCAACTTTTGGCCGATTATTGCCTTTTTTTCCAAAGGCTGATTTAATCTAATGATTAAATTAATCTAATCTAATGATTAAATTAGCTTGACAATTAATCATTTTACGATTAATCATATCAAAAACATCATAATATTTGCACATTCTTAGTGTTACATCGACATCATTTCTGGCCAA
>QODF01000158.1:0-20506 GCA_024372805.1 Oostethus manadensis
ACAATTATAGTAGTTAATGAGGAACAAACCTACCAAACCCTAACTACTACTCATTAGTTCTTCATTAGTTAACTACTGTATTTTGTGTACCTTATAAAGTGTGACCTTATTGGACATCCCTATTAAAAATGTTTAATTTAGGCAAAATGTATGCAAAATTTGGTCTATTAATAGATAGTATTCAACCACAAAACATCATGGTCGCCCCTAATAAGGGACAATTGTATACATACATAATATATGAGTAATCCGCAGGGGACTAGCTCAGCATGCGAGAAGTAGCAGGATTGATATTTGATATATGACATTTTTTTCCCCCAAAGTTATTAGTAATTTGTCACACTTTACACTCATTTTAATACATTTCATACAAAAACAACAAAAAGTCCTTTCATTTTCTTTGTAATCGTCGTTTCCGTCAACGGACACTCCAGGGAGGTTTCTGCATCTGAATCTAATCTAAAAAACAGAACAGTCACTTTTATTGCAAATGTTGATTTGAAATCAGAGAACGCCAACATAGAGCTAGCAGGAGAGCCAGGGGTGGTGCTTCGATGCAGCGGCATACTATAAGGGTTTCTAGGGTTTATTAAGGTCCGGGGACTGGACTGGCCACTCCATAACATAACAACATAACAAGATGTTGCTGGTTTAATAGTGTGTTTGGGGTCATTGTCTTGTTGAAACAGCCCTTTCAAGGGCATGACCGCTTCAAGTATTCTGACATATGCAAACTGATCCATGATCCCTCCTATAGGATAAATAGGCCCAACACCCTAGTAGGAGAAACATGCCCATATTGTGATGCTTCACTGTCTTCACTGTGTACTGTGGTTTGAATTCAGAGTTTGGGGGTCGTCTCACAAACTGTCAGCGGCCCTTGGACCCAAAAAAAAAAAATTTTACTCTCATCAGTCCACAAAATGTTCCGTCATTTCTCTTTAGGCCGGTTGACGTGTTCTTTGGTAAATTGTAACCTCTTTCTGCACATGACTTTTTTTAACAGAAGGATTCTTGTAAATAGATTAGCTTCACACCGACGTCTTCTGTCACAGTACTTACAGGTAACTCCAGACTGTCTTTGATCATCCTGGGGCTGATCATTGGCTGAGCCTTTGCCATTCTGGTTATTCTTCGATCCATTTTGATAATTGTCTTCCGTTTTCTGCCACGTGTCCATGGTTTTGCTCTCCATTTTAAGGCATTGGAGATCATTTTAGACGAACAGCCTCTTAAGTATTTAAGGTGGCTGCTAACTAACATACCAGACATAATCAACATTGCAATGAAAAAAAGTCCTCATAGTGTATATATATGTGTTTTTTTTTATTAAACAGCTTGTTTTGCCTGAGAGCCAGTCAACGCTGAGCCGCTACCGAATCACCCGAGTGCCCTTATTACATCTAATAATAAACCCGGGCTAATTTAAAACAAGAGCCGGCAAATAAGAAGTGTGTCAAACACATTCCAGATGAAAACCAAAACACACGGAAGGATAAACAAAACAAAAAAAAACGAGACGAGACAGACAAATCCTCCCCGGTTTTGCCTTCCAATCGTGTAAATGTCTTACATGCCTCCATGAAAGTCATTTCCCCTCCTTCATCTCCAACAAAAGGTAAAGATGCAAGATAAGGGGGTTTTATTAAGACACTAATGGCACACTCCCTGCGGCAACGAGGTGAACGCCGACAAGCGGAAGTCAGCGGGAGGGGTAAAGAATTTTTTTTTAAATGTCTTTTTGCTTTATTTCATCACCGTGAGCCGCTCTTGGACATAATAGAGAAGCAGCCGTGCCTATGTGCTGAAATAAGACAATACATCCGATTATACATCCTGCACTGCCTCCTCTTCCAACACTTTTGCCCCTCCTGACCCTCTTTTATGCATCTCTGAAGGAAAGTCTTGTTGATCTTCATGTCTTTCTGCTGTTCAGTCCTTCCAAGGCCGGAAGTCACCTGAGGAACAGTAGAAAACAGCCCCATCTAGCGATCCATGTGTGGTAGTACATATATTATTGTTATTAACATTACTGTCATTATTACTCTACTTATTTGTATTTGTTTTCCATGATTTATGTTACAGGAGTTTTTTCCCCACAAATGTTAAAATTCATAATAATATTTGATATATTTATTAAAACAATATCTGGTAAATATAACTTTTCATCAGCCAATTCTAAGTAATTATATTTATATAGACAATTATATCTAAATTACTATTTATATATGTATATTTATATTTATTTCTTGACTCCACACATTTGAATCAATCAATGAGTCATTGAAATATTAGGGAATTTAAAAAATTCAAAAACTGACCGGCCTACACTTAAACACTTAAGTGTTTAATATTACAAGTGTAATATACACCTAATATTACACTTAGAGTTGTGAAATATTTTTACAAATTATTATTGTAATTATTTGCATTTTTAATGTGTTTTTTTTGTCTCAGACATTTTTAACATACCTTTTTTTAAGTTTCAAATTCTCACTAAATTATATTGCAATTATGTATTTTTTCCCTGTGCTGAAGTTGTTGATTTTTTTTCATTAATACAAAAAATATTGCCATTATTATTCTACTCATTTGTATTTTGATGTTATGGGACTTTTTTTTTTTTACAAATTTTAAAAATAATAATAATATTCTAACTAATTATATTGATTCATATTTACATATTTATTTCTTGACTCCACACATTTGAATCATTTTTAGAGCAATCATCAATATAGTAAGGAATTTAAAACATTGCCCTCTAAAACCTGACAGGCCTACTTTTAAAACTATTTTTTTCTACTCTAGTAACTTCTGAAATATTTGTACAAATTATTATTATAACTATTTGTATTTTTCTTTATTTTTCATCCAAGGGGTAATTATATTTTTTACAGACAAATTACCAGCGCAATGAAGTGGATGACTGCGTGTAAATTGTACGGAAGCCCCTTAATGCATCACAACAGTGGTGGCAAAGCTTATGGGACTTAACTGGTGGGAATAAAGCAGCACCTTGCTTTAATGCGCACCAATGGGAGCATTTAAAGATGATATTTCCGCCACTCCACCTGTAAGGCCACACGACAGCTAAGCCTCAGCAGGCTCCAAAAAGACTGGTGTGCTTTATTTAATTACGCCTGGCAAGATTATTATGTAAAGCACATTAGCCGTTTTATATTCGTTTCAGCATAACTGTACATTAAACGTGCAAACAACGGAAAACATTTTGTAAGCGGTCCTACGCCGCCATCTAGCGGTCAGTACCACAGGCCACTTCATTAGGTACACCGGGGGTAGGGAAGCTATTGCTCGGGAGCCAAATTTGGCTCTTTTGATGACCACTTATGGCTTTCTTAACACTATAACTTTTTTTTTCATTTAGTTCTTTTTTTATATATATATATATATATATATATGCAACACATCTTGCTTTACAACAGGGGTGTTCAAAATGCCGTCCGAGTGATTTATTGGCCCGCCGCACAGTATAAATATATAATTTAACAAAAAAAAAGAAAAAAAATGGAAAAATCAGCATATTAGAAGATAAAATGTACTGTAATGTAATGTAAAAGGTTATAATATTAGGAGAATAAGTCAAAATAATACAGGAATACAGTCATGATTACAAGAAAAGTTGAAAAAAACTTGGAAAATTAAAAAACAAAAAAAGCAGAAATTGGAAGAAAAAATACTGTAATTTTATGAGTAGAAAGTCAAAATATTAAGAGAAAAAAGTCACAATTTTACAATAATAAAAAAAGTAAAAATCATTTCATATTAGTAGCATATTAAAAAAGTTATATTATGAGAAGCAAACAAAACAATATAAAGTTAAAGTTTTGCAATATTAGGTTGGGGGAAAAAATAATATGGCAATAAAGTTAAAATATTGTGAGAATAAAGTCATAATATTGCAATTCAATGTATATATTTTTTTAGTTTTATAATGTATAATGTTGTTTTTTGCTGACATTTTAGAGTAAACATGACAAGAATCACATTGTCAGAAATACCATTCCAAATTTAAACCCTTCTCAGAGCATTAATCCATCCAATTCAGAGATTAATTGTCTTCTAAAATTGTTGGACTTGCTTAAAAATGCACACTTTTAGTTGTAATCACTGTTAAAAAAAATGATACAGCTCTCACGGACAGACATTTGAAAATGGGACTTTCATGGCTCTCTTAGCCCCAAAAGGTTCCCGACCCCTGCTGTAGCTACTGTGAGAGACTAGTCGATGATATCGTCATCTTTCTACAGTTGATACTGCATGGTTTGTAAGTTTCATCATGCTTTAGAAATGTTTTGTAGTACATAATAACATATTTTAATGTCACCTACAGTATCGGTACTGTACCGTAACATTTGTTTCCCAACAAGTATCACTGTGTACGTTTTATAATGTCTTTGCAACCTCTCATAGAAAATAATAAAAAAATATATATATACGAAGGTTG
The DNA here is from genome assembly GCA_024372805.1 of Oostethus manadensis. Taxonomy (NCBI): domain Eukaryota; kingdom Metazoa; phylum Chordata; class Actinopteri; order Syngnathiformes; family Syngnathidae; genus Oostethus; species Oostethus manadensis. Next base: position 4,466 of record QODF01000158.1, read on the forward strand.
GACGGCTGTAATATCAATATTTGATATTTTTCCACATGATTCGTGACATAAATTTGAGATTCTTAAGCGAACCTTTTGAAGTAAATAAAGCATTTTCTAAGATTGGACAGCTCGAATATCGATAGTCACTTGTGTGCCAATACTGTACTGTAGGGGGGGAAAACGATACATGATGGTATCAATATTTAAGTTTTATATACTTTAGCAACCTTTTGTAGTACATAATTAAACATGGTTGACACCTACGTAAGATACATCATGATTTGTGATATCATCAGGTTTTACAATGCTAAACATAAAAACATGTATGCATAGGTTGGATGCCAATATTCATGTTATTTGATGCTTGTGTATTGATACTGTACTGTAAAAAAAATATATATCACGATATTGATATTTTTTCACAGGAGTCAAGATGTTAATTTGCGTCGTAAATCTTTTGTAGTGGACAATACAACGTGTTTTCCTGGATCAATACAGGGTGACTGGTCCCATCCAGGCTATTAGCAGCTTTGATATGGACTCCATCGTGTAAGACGTTCAAGCAAAGTATGTGCGTGGTGGCGTGATAGTGACCTTACTTCCTGTCCGTCACCCGCGCTAAGAGCTACATTTAAACAGAGCTACTACATAGTCCCTGCAAGCAGGAATCATGTGATCAGGCATTGACTAGTCACCCTGGCAGAAGGACCCGCCCCCGGCAGAGGCTGTAGGCAGGGCCATGAATAGACATTGCTTTTCCAATATGACTACATTTGTATATTTTTGTATTATTGATTCCCGGCTGTGGTGTAATAGTGATAATAAAAGTGTGCAACAAAACTCCAAGAGGACGTTGAGATGTTTATTTTCCCACAGCTGAGCACGGTGTCACACAGCATGTTCGTTCATCCGTCGCAGATGCGGTGTGTCTACGGGTGACCAAAATAAGCTCTACAACCTGGAACTTGTAGCGTAAGCAAACATATTCACAGAAGAAAATCAATCGGAATATTGATCCTTCATTAGTTGTATTGAGAAGAGGGACAGTGAGTCTTTCACTGCCAGCACGACACACACACACACACACACACACACAATACCTCTCCAGTGCTTCCCTTGAGATGAGTGAGACATTGGGGTGAGGTGCAAAGAGGTGCTGAGAGTGAGCTCGTTGCAGGAGACAAGCTTTGTAAGGCCATCTTCCTTCCACAGCGCCCATCCCTTCTTCTTTCAACAAGTGGTCTGGGTGGGGGCATCACTAGCAGTGATCTTTGGTCCCTCTGTTGGACCTGGAGCTAACTGTCTTTAGAAGCGCTACCAGAAGTCCAAAGAAAGAGTCCTTCTTAGGACCAGGTTGCAGTTTTAGTCCTGGCCTGGCCTTACAGTGGCTACTTTCCTTCCTTCGGCCACTTTGTTGGTGTTAGGAGGCTAAAGACTGTGATGGTCTTTCCCTCTGGTCCTTCCTTCCTTCCTCAGCCCTACTTGCTTTTGTTGTTTTTTTTTTGCATTCAGAGCTTAGACAGTGTTGCGCGGCATGCCGTTGAGCACGACGGCCTTGTTGCACGGCGAGCCCAGGGGCTGTGTCCCGCCGCCTGGGCGCTGTGTGGAGACGCCCACCTCAAATACTTCGTGGATGGCTTTCCGGAAACAGTGGAAGTTGTAGTCTATTAAGCCTGAAGAAGAGAGCATAACTGGTGAGCAGCTGCACTGCTGCTGCTATGTGGCTTTCAGAGGTGCATGTAAGATGCTTTTGCACATGTGTTGCTGATATTACGAAATTGTACTAGTATGTGAAATGTCCGAAAATGATGTCCGATTTTATCAATGGCGGTAATATCGGTACCGTTTTTCTCCACCCAATATTTGAAAGCAGTACTCGGCAACAAATAAAAGCGTGGTGTCTGTTAGTGGGGAGGCAACCATATGAAGCCAATCCCAACAAGCAACATTTTGTTTCATAATATTGTGGAGCAGGGGCGGGCAAACTGCAGCCCGTAGGCCACATCAGGCACGTCAAATGTAGCACAAAAAAGTCTGTAGCTTGTACAAAAAACACAACACGTCAACAACACACACGCACGGCGCACCATATGGGAGTGCAAATAAACATCTACGCCAAAATTACACCCATATATTCCCGCTGCAAGGCATGCTGGGTAGCTTGTGACACGCTCGCTCACAACATGTCGCATGTTTGCCGCAGTGTTGCTCGATTGCAAATCATTTTCACATACTCCTGAGATTCATTGTTTTAATCATTCATTGTTCATACTGTTGCCACCACAGGACTACCCAGCATGCCCTGCGGACACCTGTATGTAAATTACAGTTTTAAGTTACAAGTGATGTTGCTCACCACCCACGTAGTAGCAGTAGTTGATTTATGTAATGCGTTGTTTTATTTATTTGTGCTGTGAGCAAGTATGTGGTCCTGTTTGATGATCATCTGTGTATAGACGGCCCCTCAGCCAAGTGTTTTAACACAGTGTGGCCCGCAAGTAAAAAGGTTTGCCCACCCCTGTTGTAGAGGGAGTAAAAAAAAAACATCTTAAAGCATTTCCGCCAAACTATTTTACCTTTGCGCTCAAAGCTTTCCTCTCTCAGTATGCAGACGAGCGCCAGGAACTTGGTGACCTCCTTCAGGTAGAGCACGGTGGTGTTGTTGAGCTTGATGATGGCCATGGACTCCTTGTCATACGCGCTGCCGCTGCCGTCCTCCTTTAGACTGGACCGCAGTCGGCCTATTATTTCAAACTGCAATCTTTTTCTTTTTTTCCCCATTTACGGCACTCACCCGTAAATGCAGGAGACGTCGATGACCACGTCGATCATGTCGCAGCACAGCTCGTAAGACTGCATGTCCACGGGGGAGCTGTCTGTGGCGATGTAGATCTTACTCACCACATCAAACAGGAAAGCCTTCTCGATCCCTGAATTCTGGAGGATGGCGGACGAGAGTGAGAAACAGAGGGAGCGAGAGGAAACAACGGGAGCGCTTCCTCACCGAAATGAAGATGTTCAGCAGGTTCTCCAGCGTGGGCAGCTGGGGGATGAGCTTCTGCACCACCTTGCTGAAGGCCTCGAAGATAGAGTGGTCATAAATGCTAGTCAAGTAAAAGCTGAGGATCAGAAAAACAATTAACAGCGTCAGGAAAGGCATGCCACCTCTCACTTCCTTGAAAAAGCTTCCTAAGATAAGTCGACGGTCACAATATCATGTGAGGAAAGGACTTTGGCAGCTGGATTGTCCACTCAGATGGAGAAGAGATGCAAATGTCTGGAATGAACTGGACAAACAATGCAGTCCCTTGAATGAAATCTGTTGGTTCTCAGACCTAAATACTCAGAAAAAGTACTTTTTGCATGACTGCACATTTAAATAACATGTGAATGTATCAATCAGTGGCTAGCATAGCGTAGCGTCACACTTTCTAGCACCATCCTTCATTAGAAGCTACAGGAGGAATCTTGCAGTAATACTTCAGCTGTTGCGCTGATGAATTTTAGGGCAATAACTTTCAACCTCTGACAACAAGTGCCGCCTTTTTTTTTTCAAAGATTGTTGTGATTTAAACAAAAAAACATTTGACATTTTGCTTGGCCTAGTAATTAGATGAAAACCCCATCAAATTGTACTAAATTTTTTTAATAAAGCTGGTAAATGATTCATTCGATTATTTAGCTTCCAAATTAATTAATCATCATTAATGAGTGTCTAGGAAATTAATAAAGTATCTATAATTTGCAACCATATCCTGAAATATGTCAATTTTTACTGTCTTTATTGAAAGAAAAATAAGACAGGATAGGATCAGATAATATTTACTTTTTTTGCCCCCAAAACCTAATTTTATTTCATAATGAAAAATGCAGATGGATGCTCTGATTGAGTCCTACTGTTTTTTTCCCACCTTTAACTTTAATATTTGGGATTTCCCCTTTTTGCAGTAGTAACAGCAGCACATCTCTCTGGCATGGTGTCAATATATATGCTGTCAATATATTATCCCATGCCCTCTGCAACTTAAGCCGAAGGTTTTTCTTTGAATGTACACTAGCAAGTTTCTTTTCCAACGTGCCCCAAATTTGCTTGATGGGATTGAGGAAGGAGCATGATTGTGTGACACTGACAGTGAAGTAGGCCTCGCTTGTTTTTTGTAAGGAACATGATCTAAATCTCCTTATAATGGCTCAATATTTATAGAGTATAATGATATTGCTTTTATGGGTACTGTAATGGCCAATTCAACAAAAACAACTGGAAAATCTTAAATATGCCAGGTGTTCTAATAATTTTGCCACCACTGTATGTACAAATAATTATTTGTATATATCAGGGACGGTTTCAGTTTTTCCTATAATGAAAAACTTTAAGCGCCAAAGTTTGCTGAACTTGCTGTAATCCATCTATCTTCTTCCACTTATCCAAAGTTTGGTCACAGGGGCAGCAGCCAATGCAGAGAAAAGCCCAGGCTTCCCTCACCCCGGCAACGGACCGATGCAGAGTCCGCATCACTACAGACATTGCACCGAACCACCTGTCCTCCACCTTTAACACAGTGTAGTATATTTATATTAAATGTCTTTCTGGAAGCTGGTCCAATTTCTACAGTTTCACCCCCAAAGGAAACAATGGACATATAAATAAACTGTACCAGAGTCACCATCATAAAAGCTTACAAGTTTACCCACTACTTCTATTAAAACATAAAAACAACGGTATCGGAGAACTTTTTGAGTACCCCCTCCGCCAAGTTCAAAAATGTTATATACTATATATACCTGATACATATTTAAAGAGGAAGATTTTTGTCAATATAACTTCCTACAATGTGCCGCAAAAAAATAATTTAAAAAAAGGAGCCCAAGGCAGCACTTTGGACCTGCTTCTATAGCTCTTCGTCAACATGGACACGACGTCTACTCTGTGAGCAACCACAGCTCTCGTCCACTATTTAGCCTGTTAGGTTCCCGTCACGAGCGAACAACAGTAACTAAAGAGAAAAGGGGGGTGTTATTGCAGCTGGAACTAATCAATTGTTACAACAGTCAGTAGATCCAAAATCGGAGGAGTCAGCGTTCGCCTTGTGAAAAAGTTGTATACACAAACGCACGCGCGCACACACACACAAAATAATGTACAACAATTCAACCAATCAAAGCTGCAATGCAAACATTTTTTTCAAGACTGAAACTGGCGAAACACTCAAAACACCAAGGAGCAGACCATATTTAAGGGTCAAACTGTGTATGGTGTACAAATAATGCACACAGGTTGATACCGATGAATAATGTGCTGCAAATGCGACTCATGCACGGCGCTCCTAATTATCACGCAGGTGTAAAAAGAAGCTAACCATTGTTAAGTAAATAAAAGACGAAATTGACTTGTTGTGGCATATTTACAATCTCTGAGGAATTCAACTTTCCACTCTATTCTGTCCGAGACAAAAATGTTCTGTACATTGGAATGATGTCCGTGTCGGACAGCACCTGAGGTGAAGCTTCTCCAAGCTAGCGTCCGCCAGGTCGTCATTGGCTCGCTGGTGGATGTCCCGCTGGGTCTCAATCTTGTGGTCGTCCGAGAGCCCGTCCACTTTGTGGATGAACACCTCAAAGTTGATCTCCGGGTTGACCCGGTAGGCCCGCGACACCGTGAGGTGAAGCCGCCCCAGAGCCTCCACGTAGTCATCCTGAGCATGACGACAAACAGATTGCAGTTGGAACTGGAACCTGTCGACCACTGTGGTTACTGATGTTCCATTCCGACCCAGCAGGGGGCTGTAATGCACTTAAAAAATGATTACTACACGGTTTTACTTAAGTATCCTCTCACTGAAAAGAAATGTGAGTGTGTGCGCATGAATACCTGAGCGTCGATGACAAATATCAAGGCTCCCGTTCCTCTGAAGATCATCTCGTAGTCGAAGGTCGGGTCGATAAAGTCCACCTGACCGGGAAAGTCCCAGATCTGAAAGTTGACGAAGGAGCTGCTGGAGATGTCGTCCTTGTAGATCTTGTTGGTGCTCTCCAGGAACAAGGTCTCATTGGGGGACATTTTGTGGAAAACCACCTGAAATAAGTGATTCGGTAAATGCGCTAATCACAGCCAGGGCATTTATTCAAGTTCATTTTTTTACTTTAACAATGATGCGGAGTGAGGCCGCACGGTGGCTGACTGGGTAGCACGTTGGCCTCACAGTCAGGAGGTTCAGGGTTCGAATCTCCGTTGGGCATCTTTGTGTGGAGTTTGCATGTTCTCACCGTGCGTGTGTGGGTTTTCTCCGGGTACTCCGGTTTCCTCCCACATTCCAAAAACATGCATGTTAGGTAAATTGGATACTTTAAATTGTCCATCGGTATGAATGTGAGTGTGAATGTTTGTTTGTCTATATGTGCCCTGCGATTGACTGGCGACCAGTCCAGGGTGTACCCCGCCTCTCGCCCAAAGTCTGCTGGGATAGGCTCCAGCTTCCCCGTGACCCTAATGAGGATAAGCGGTATAGAAAATGAATGAATGATGCGGAGTGCATGACCAAGTGTGTGGGTGGGGTCGGAGGCTTGGGAGGGCATAGCTCTTTTTGAGCACACATTTACATTGCAAAACTCTGTTACTGTAATAATAGTGGTAAGGAGAAAATACTACCATTTAAATACTTAGCATCTGCAGTGTAACATCTGCAGTGTAACTAATGAATGAATACGTAATGAATAAGTTTTGTGCACGCATACAGAGGTAGATAAGGCTGTGGTATGCTGACCAATCATGACACTTGAAATTCTGCTACTCACATCGTGTAGAGTAGAATTACAAAATCTGGAGGTTGCCTACAGCCACAACTGTTAAATGTTTTTGCCACTAATTAGATACCCTGGTGGTAAGAGACACCATTTAATCGTCGGAAGTGCCAGAAGACAGCAGCTTTATAAAAATGCATTAACACCTACTAAGCCAATTTCAGTCATGTTTCAAGTGAGTAAGAATGAGTTGGTGTTGATATTATGACTTACAAGGGGAAGGTGTGGCTGGTTTGTTGTCATGTGACTCTCTAATCCACTCACTTGCATTTTTCAGGGCATTGACCGTTTTATAGTAAACCATTTATAGTCACGTGACGCTAAATCAACATTATCAGGGAGATGCACTGAGGGAGGTTAATAATTTATCGCCCCACTTCCGGTGCCAGCTAGCTAGCGAGCTATGACGCTAGCGCGGAGTGTTGATGCTAGCTAAACGCAAAAACTGTTATTTGTTAATTGTTAGCTATGATTACTAGCAAGAGGCTAACAGCTAGCTGTGGCTTACCTTCTGTATGGATGACTTGCCACTTCTCCTGAGTCCCATGAGCAGAATCCTCGGCTTGCTGTCCGACGGCACCGGGCTGTCCTCGATGTCCGCCTCCTCCTCCTCTTCTCCATAGCCGAAGTCTTTGGGAAACGAATCCGCCACCCCGTAGCTGCCCGCCAGCTGCTCGACCTCGTACTGGATCGACATTTTTGGCCAAGTGACGGTCCCCTCCCTCCCAACACTCCAAACCTTCACTTGTCGGCCACCACCACGCCGGTGTTTTAACTGTAGTCGAGGGATGCACCCCCCCCCTACAGTTTACTCCCCAAAAAGATAAAACTAACCAGCCATTAATCCTCATAAGACATGAAAACAGGCTGGATGATCCAACACGTTTCCTTATGATTTCCCCTCTTGAAAAAAAAACCTAACACAAGCCATCACACCCTCTTCTCTGATTGGCTGACTGGGGTCCAACTCGAAACATGATTGGCTAACATATGTGTCACTTGACTGAGACGCGTAACTTGTCACCTGACTAGTTCGTGACAGTCACAAAAATACATTTTTTCTGTCTATACACATATTGTCCAAAACATATTAATAAAAATGCAAATGTTTCGACGCAACAGCAAGTGGCGACAACGATCTGCTTTCGACAAATATGAGGCATTTATGGACTAACAATTATATAAGAAATACTCAATTTCTTGACCAGTCATTGAAATCAATTTAAAATGGGATTTTTGTAGCGTGCATAAATCATAGCTAATTTGTTCTTTTTCCAAAACGTTGACTGCATTTTTACATTTCACCAAAGGTTGCGCTCCTTTTGAAAAAGTGTAAACGACAACGTCTAATAACCGGAAGTCGAAGCGCTGAACACGTGAAACGTCAGTTCTGTTTTTAGGGGCCTCGCCGTTGCACAAGTCACACTCCAGGCAAGTACAGCAATGTCGTATTTATTTCACAGCACAATAATCCCAATTTTACGTCCAAACAAACGTCAAATTCCTATTTTCAAGTTGACACGCGCACGACCCTAACAAAATAAAACGTTGGCTTGTTACGTCTGTTCACCTCTGCGTAACTCGCTTGAAAAATAAGAATCCCACATTTATCAGAGCGTTTACGCGCCAAAGTAATCCACGTCACGGAGGCTTTATCTTGTCGATAATACTGACTACAATTTAACTAACCGCCGCGACAGACGCTTTATTTGAAAGGTACGTTTCCGCTCTGCGCCGGAAGTTGACATCCACTGAGGTTCCACTCTGCGGCGTCGTCGTTACCAAGCAGGATAATCAAACAACAACAACACCACGACGGCGTTAAATTAAGTTTTGACAACAAGTACCAGCATGGCACATTACAAGGTAATTTTAATTGCGTTTGAAAGTAAACGCCAACGTACTTTATTTAGTTCCTGCCAGATAATGTCGGGTAATTAGCGCCAGTCGAATCACCTGTTGCACGTCTCGTTCGCAGCTTGAATTTCATAGTCAATGTTAGTTTGTTAGTTTAGTGTACATACTTTGACCCCTGAAAACAACGATTGTTCACTTGTATACGCGTGTTTGTTTTTGTCTATTTTATAAAGACCAGCCTGTTTTTGAGGAAAGTGTTTTTCCAAATTGATCTTGTGTTTACAATAACATGTCAACAATGCGTCCAGTCCTCACTGACACGATTTTTTGACAGTTAAATGCAAATAAATAATACATGTAAAATGCAAACATAAATTAATAGACACGTTTTGGTAATGTCTTATTAATGTGATTTTCCCCCCTTCAACAGGCTCCAGACCACAAGAGGGAGCAGTTTCGCAGATACTTGGAGAAAGCTGGTGTTGTTGATAGTCTCACCAGTGGTATGATGCATTTTTCTTTTAATTGGAAAGTGAAGTGCCAGCTCAACAACACAAGGATAAATTATATATTTTTGTGTGACTTTTTAAACTTGGGCTCCATTTCCCAGTAAATACTGTAAAGTTAAATGAAATCTGCCTAGTAACTTGCGACTATATAAAAAAGCTATGTAAACATGTTACACTACTTAATTAAACCGCCTATTGGGAATTTCATGAATTTTCAAACTGTACAAACCTCCAATTATGGCTAGTTAAAAATACTTTAAATAAGTTATTAAATGTGCGTTTGGCTGGCGGCTAGTCCCGCCTCTTGCCCAGAGTCAGCTGGGATAGGCTCCAGCACAAACCCGTGACCCCGAGGATAAGCGGCATAGAAAATGGATGGTGTTATTTTAGTTGTTTTGTTGGTTTATTGCAAACTACTGCAAGTTTATTAACTTTAAAAGTGAATGTAATTCACAATTTCAATTATTTCCAAGTGCAACTGTAGTGTACAGAGAATAATGTCCAGTCATGACACAAATACCCTAGGTACTCTCTTACTTGTGTGCATGTGTGTCTGGTCCAGTTCTAGTGGCGCTGTATGAACAACCAGAGAAGCCCACCAATGCCTTGGAGTATCCTTCCTCATGTTTTTCCTAAAGGAAAATATTTTTTACTGTAATGTCGTAGCTTCTTGGATCTCAAACTGTGGCAAAAGCACTACTGGTGGTATCTGTGAATTGGAGTGAGTGTGAATTTGCAGTACATGTATAAAGTAAAAATACAAATATCACATTCCAATTAAATATCACATAAAAATGGGAAACGGTGGTACTTGCAAAGCAAATAATGTTTTTGCAATTGTACTACGTATTATATATCCCTTCACGGCCAACCAGATTTGTCAAGCAGAACCTCTGCACTCCAAGCCTCACCGCCGCCGACACCGAGGCTTTGCAGCAGGAAGTGGTTGAACTGAGGCAGAGGTGTGCGCGACTGGAGGAGGAGAACCAAGACCTCAAAGCCAGGGTTAGTATCTAGCCTTGTCTGTTTCCAACTATAAACAGTTGTTTGATATATTTTGTCTATGACGAACTTAAAAGCAATCAATTGTTGGTCTTTATATGCTAAGTTATCTCAACAAAACATCCACATACTAACATTGTGTTATAGCTGACATAGCATATTAGTGTAATATCTAATAATACACACCATATAAATAATAATGAATCTTATTGTAAAAATATTATGTCAAGGGCTAATACAAAAAAAACTGCCTCCGGGCTGCACTGTTGACACCCCTGAACTGTCGTCCTTCTAGCTGCAGAGCCAAGAGCCGCCTGAAGAAGCACCTGCTACTGAATAGAGAAGCAGAACTTGAAGGAACTTTCGTTATCGCCACCTGTCTCCATCCAGTATTTGACTTGTTTTGTATATATACATAAATACAGCAAATGTTTGTTCATTTATTGTTAGCGTAGCACAAGGGTGCCTTTCTTATGTGATTTAGACAACAAGGGGGTGATTTAGGGATCGGAGTAAATGATGTAAACTGGGATTGTACTGCCTATACTCAGAAAAGGCACAAAGGCAGAGTTGGGGCTTTATCATTGGATTGTCACCATTTTAATTCACAGATTATCCTAACACTTGTAAAACATTGTCATTGTTTACCCCATACTATTTGTATGTTGTGACTGAGTCCACAATCCCATACTTTGAATTATAACTCAACCTGAGGACTGATTTATTCACTTACTAGAGCATTTCAGTTGCTGTGACTATACTTGATTAAAACACTTCTTGCACATATCCACCCAATTCTTTACAGTAATTCTAAAAAATACACAAAACGGGCATCCACAAACCTTGTGAGACTCAACATGTCTCATCCTGATGTTTTTGCAAAATCCAGCACATTTGGCCTTGGTGGAGATCTCGTATAAGTCAAATTGGAAAGTCCCTCACTTGTCTGCTCCTTACCACGTTCTCCTCTGATGCGCTGTTCCCGGAGGAGGAAGCTACTATTGGTTTGCGTTTGGAGTCCTCCGCCAAACCAGAGGCGGGCTGCCAGCTTTGAGGCCTCGACAGGGTGACTTCCTCACACCCGCATGAGGCCATGTCTGAGCTCCTGCCCTCCAGCACGGTGGAGCACCCGAGGGCGGCATCTTTGGGGCCCCATGGCCTCCGTGCGGTCTGAAAGGTAGAAGAGGAATCCTTTTGTGGGCTGCTTCTTTCACTGCTGATCTCCTTATCCTGACCCTTTACGTCCTTATGCACATCTGTTGGAGCCAAGGTGGACTTGTCCTGCTTGCCCGCTCCCTGACGACCTGCAGAAGGTTGCGTGGAATAGAAGTATCTTTCCCGTTTGGTCTCCACGAAGGCAAAGTCTCCCGGTGCTGAAACTAACGTAGCTTTTCTGTGACTTACTTGCACCACAGAGGGTTTTTTCCTTCTGTTAAACTCCAAATCGTCCCTTTCGTCCCACAAATGTGGATGAAAGTCCAGGATGTCCCTCCTAATCCTCTTGTAGCCCAGGTAGAGGACTTCTAAGATGTTGAGAAAGAGAGATGGCGGCAATGTACTGCATGAAGGCCATGAAGATGTTTCTCTCTGTGGGCCTGGACACGTAGCAGTCCACAGCGTTGGGGCGAGGGTAGCGCTGGCATTTGAATAAGGGGTGCAAGTGGAAGCCATAGAGGAGGTACTGGCCCAGCATGAAGGCCACCTCCACCACAGAGCGAGTGACCACGTGGGCCACATAGGTGCACAGCAGGGACCCCCTGAGGGGAGCTTTGTTGGGCTTCCCTTGCTCCAGCTGCTTCATCTCCCGCTCGATCCTCTTCCTGGATTCCACCCACTCGGCGTCCACCTCCTGCAGCTCCTTCCTCAGCACGGCCTTCCTCTTCCGCCGGGCCTTCTCCAGGGCTCGTAGCCTGTAGAGGTCGTAGACCAACAAGGGCGAGGACACAAATATGACCTGCAACACCCAGTAGCGGATGAGCGAGATGGGGAAGGCCAATTCGTAGCAGGCGTTCCTGCAGCCCAACTGCTCCGTATTGCACACAAAGTTGGCCTGGTTGTCGTTCCACAAACCCACGGCATCCACGCCGAGGACCAGCATGGGGAAGACAAAAAGCAGGGTGAGCCAGATCTTGCCTGCCACAATGGAGTGGATGTGCACCTCCTCCAAAATGCCTCCGAGGAAGTTCCAGTCAAACATCTTCACTCTGCCATTGTGACTGGAAACGCGCATGCAGCAATAACACGTATTGACTGTGACTAGTGTCGTATTGAATGTCACTAGTAAATTCAAATACTGTACATCCCATCTACGTCAATACAATTTTTATACTTTTCAGAAAAAATTATTTGTAGTTGTCAGTTTTAGCACTTACGTTACAGATATTTTTTCCCCAAATATTAAACACTTGAAATACATAAATTAATGTTAGATTTTAAGCGCCACCAATACATATTTTAAATATGAACTGATAAAATACCTAAAATAATGTGAGATATTAAGTGCCATCAATATCTATCCATCCATTTTCTTCCGCTTATCCGGGGGTCTGGTTGCGGGGGCAGCAATCTAAGCAGAGAACTTCCCTCTCCCCGGCCACTTCGTCCAGCTCTTCCCGGCGGATGCCGAGGCGTTCCCAGGCCAGCCGAGAGACATAGTCTCTCCAGCGTGTCCTGAGGCTTCCCTGAGGCCTCCTACCGGTTGGACATGCCCTGAACATCTCCCTAGGAAGGCGTTCGGGAGGCATCCTAACCAGATGCCCGAGCCACCTCATTTGTCTCCTCTCAATGCGGAGGAGCAGCGGTTCTACTCCGAGTCTCTCCCGAATGTCAGTGCTTCTCACCCTATCTCTAAGGGAGAGCCCGGCCACCTTGCGCAGAAAACTAATTTCGGCCGCTTGTACCCACAATCTTGTCTTTTCGGTCACTACCAAAAGCTCATGACCAATCCGCCTGTCTATTTCGCGTTCCATCCTTCCCTTACTCGTGAACAAGACCCTGAGGTACTTAAACTCCTCCACTTGAGGCAGTACATATGCATCCCCGCCCCGGAGATGGCATTCCTCATCTCATCCCAGCCGCTTCACACTCAGCTGCAAACCAATCCAGTAAGAGATTAAGGTCACTGCTCGAGGAAGCCACCAGGACCACATTATCTGCAAAAAGCAGAGATCAAATCCTGCGACCACCAAACCGAAACCCCTCAACGCCCTGGCTGCGCCTAGAAATTCTGTCCATTAAAGTAGTGAACAGAATCGGTGACAAAGGGCAGCCCTGGTGGAGTCCAACCCTCACTGGAAACGGGTCCGACTTATTGCCGGCAATGCGAACCAAACTCTGACACCGGTCATACAGGGAACGAACCGCCTGGATTAGGTGGTCCGATACCCCATATTCCCAAAGCACTCCCCACAGTATTCCCAGAGGAACACGGCCTAATGCTTCTCCAAGTCCACAAAACACATGTAACTGGTTGGGCAAACTCCCATGCACCCTCAAGGACCCTGATGAGAATATAGAGCTGGTCCACAGTTCCACGACCAGGACGAAAACCACACTGCTCCTCCCGAATCCGGGATTCGACTATCTGGCGGATCCAGCTCTACAGAACCCCTGAATAGACCTTATCGGGAAGGCTGAGGAGTGTGATCTCACGATAGTTGGAAAGCACCCTCCCGTCCCCCTTCTTGAAAAGCGGGACCACCACCCCAGTGTGCCAGTCCAGGGGCACCGACCCCGATGTCCACGCGAGGATGCCAACCAAGACACGCCCACAGCATCCAGGGCTTTAAGGAACTCCGGGCAGATCTCATCCACCCCCGGGCTTTGCCACCAAGGAGCTTTTTGACCACCTCGGTAACCTCAGCCCCAGAGATAGGCGAACCCGCCTCAGAATACCCTAGCACTGCTTCCATGTTGGAAGACGTGTCGGTGGAATTGAGGAGGTCTTCAAAGTATTCCCTCCACCGGTCCACAACATCTCGATTCGTGTTCAGCAGCACACCATCCCTACCATACACGGTGTTGACTGTGCACTGCTTCCACATCCCGAGATGGCGGATGGTGGTCCAGAATCTTTTTGAAGCCATCCGGAAGTCGTTTTCCATGACCTCTCCGAACTCTTCCCATGTCCGGTGTTAGAGCCAAAATAGTGTTATGTGTGTGTCTGCATTTCTTGAGATTGATTGATTACTTTTATTGGCCGCTAGATGGTGTTTGAGGGATGCTGTTTGGGGGATATTTAAGGTGTGTTACCATAGCTTTCCCACACGCTACCGGAAGGAAGTAATAGTCTTTAACCGTTCTTTGAAGAGGTCTATGGGGAACTACCATGGACTTTAAAGAGGTGTATGGGGAACTACCATGGACAGTGAAATGTTTGAGCACTGGATTTTAACTATGAACTATAAATGGAACGTCAATAAAGCTGTAAGTGCATCTTTTATACCTCAGTCTGGAAATCTTTGATTTTACACCTCACAGTTAAGTAACACGTCAGACAGATCTTCCGGGTAGCAAGTAGTGTTCGTGTGGCTGCCACACATCGGCCACTACACATAAGTCAAAGACTTGCTTCACTATGTGGACATGGAAGATTTCTTGGAGCAAGTATCATGGAGGATGTCATTACAATGAGTGTGACTTTGACTAGCGTTGCAGACTTGTTAGCGGCTAGGCTGGCTCCCTAGCGGGCAGGCCGGATTTTTTGGAACTATGCCAACTTGTTAATTGACAAGCTGCGTCGTGGATTTACGAAAGAACGACAATTCCATGGATTTCAAGGTCATCGTTGGACGGGAGGACAACCTAAGGCGCCCAACGCAACAGTATGGATGAAGCTGAGAGTGGAGGCGCTGAAGCGTTTGCTGCGGGAGTTGATAAAGACAATGAAATGCAAATTCATGACGGATCTGTTAGAAGTAAAAGACCAGTTAACACATAAGGCACTTGCCAATAAAATAGAAGAGCTGCAATGCTCCAAAAAAGGTTTATCACATAAACTGAAACGCTTAAGAGACGGCATAAAAGACGCCATTGAAAATAATAAGTCAGCCGAGGTAAAATATTCCCAGGACAAAATGTCATTTGTGTGCGATGATTAATGCCTGTAAAGAATGTGAAACACAAAATGTGTGGTTTAAAGCAAAAATGTTGGTTGAAGATTGTTTTGTGGCTGAGGTTAAAACCAGATGATAATATACAGTGGTGTGAAAAACTATTTGCCCCCTTCCTGACTTTTTATTCTTTTGCATGTTTGTCACACAAAATGTTTCTGATCATCAAACACATTTTAATATTAGTCAAAGATAACTGAAATGAATGTTTTTATTATTTAGGGAGAAAAAAATCTATACCCACATAGCCCTGTGTGAAAAAGTAATTCCCCCTGCACCTAATAACTGGTTGGGCCACCCTTAGCAGCAATAACTGCAATCAAACGTTTGCGATAACTTGCAACTAGTCTTTTACACGCTCTGGAGGAATTTTGGCCCACTCATCTTTGCAGAATTGTTGTAATTCAGCTTTATTTGAGGGTTTTTCTAGCATGAAGCGCCTTCTTAAGGTCATGCCACAGCATCTTGAAGGGATTCAGGTCAGGACTTTGACTAGGCCACTCCAAAGTCTTTATTTTGTTTTTCTTCAACCATTCAGAGGTGGATTTGCTGGTGTGTTTTGGGTCATTGTCCTGCTGCAGCACCCAAGATCGCTTTAGCTTGAGTTGACAAACAGATGGCCGGACATTCTCCTTCAGGATTTTTTGGTAGACAGTAGAATTCATGCTTCCATCTATCACAGCAAGCCTTCCAGGTCCTGAAGCAGCAAAACAACCCCAGACCATCACACTACCACCACCATATTTTACTGTTGGTATGATGTTCTTTTTATGAAATGCTGT